>JAVIAB010000008.1:37335990-37418490 GCA_032433765.1 Megaustenia siamemsis | reverse complement strand
GACACCCGAACGGGACACGAGAGGAAGTGAACAAAGAAAGAAAGAAAGAAAGAAGAAAGAAAAAGAAAGAAAGAAAGAAAGATGAAATAAATATTTTTAAAGCAAGCAAGAAGTGTATCCAAATGAGTTTGTAAAGCGCAAGTAGAGAGCTGTGTCAATAAATGTGTTGTGATGTCATGAGCGCTGCGAGTTATCGCATCAAGGTGTTGAGGACAAGTGTTATTCTGGATATTTGGGAGTTGCAATCTCACTTTTGTGTTAATAATTCACGTTGTGTTTCGTCACTGTCACACATACACAGATGGATCATCATCATCAAGTTCCGGGCCTACTGGCGTAGGTGATCATGTATCTCCACAACTTTCGATCTCGGCAGCTATTTATCATTTCTGTTGTTGACCTTCTGCTAAGCCATTCTCTTAAGCTGTCTTGTATTTTTTCTCTTTGCTTTCCTTTATCTCTTCGTCCCTCAATTGTTCCAGTTGTTACAATATATTCCAGTTGTTCTCTTCTCATTACATGGCCAAAAAATGATGATTGTTTTAGATTGTTTCCTAATATTGGAAATTAGCTCTCTTTTTGCTTTGACCTCTTTTAGAACGTTTTCATTACTCTTTCTGTCCATGGTATTCTCAACATTCTTCTGTAAAACCACATTTCTACAGACTCCAGTGATTTTATTGTCTGTTGTCCTATTGTCCATGATTCACATCCATATGTTAAGACTAGCTCTACATAACACTTATGAGCTCCTTCTTGTTTCTTTTGTCAAAAATGGATTGCATATTATCTTCCTCATTTTTTGGAAGTTATATAATAGAACGCAGAAATGGCATACTCACGGCTGTTTGACATTAATATCCTAGTTATTTACTTTTTTAAATCTCACTTTATAAAATGTCTAAGCTTTTACTACTGCTCGACTACTTTTTCTACTATTCAAGTAAATTAGAAGAGATTGTATTTTCTGTAGTTTATACCTCATCGGGTGTCGACGGAGATACAGAGTTCTAGCTCTTGTCTACAGAGTTCTAGCTCTTGTCTTCTGGCAGCTTCAACTGTCGTCAAAATGTGTTGTAGGGTTTCGTGGATGTTGTCAGTTCATCTCACACTGGATCTATTTGCTTGCGTTCGCCCGATGACTAAAGGAGTACACCTCTACATCATCCGCCCTTAAAAGGACGTTAAGTGGGCGTGTCTGCGTTGTGTTGTGATTTGCAGTATAACTGTGGTATTTGCGCCTTTCGCCCAACACATTTTTTAGTACTAGGTTGTCTTCCCTCTTCGATCCCTGCTCGCTTGGCCAGACTAAATAGGTTAGTCTGTTACTAGAGGCACCACGAAGAGGTGGAGCAGGGTCTGGATGATTCTGGTTCACCGATCCTGGCGCATGCCTTCAGCTGTGGGTCGCTGACAACTTCCAGGCTCTGGTGCTGTGAGGAGCGTCTTCGCCTCCACACTGGGTCTACCACATGCTCTTCTTGCATCTCCTCTTTTAACATATATATATAGCTTGGTATAGAATTTCTTGACATTCTTTTCAGACGAGCAAATAATTTTATTTGCTGTATCTGTGTATTGCTCAGAATTTGTTCTTTCGCTCCCTACGTTTGTATCGCATTCGTGAGGTCATTGTTGGAGTATTCTCCACATTTAATATTTTAGCGCGAATGAAATGTGTATTATAAATCATCTACCGACCTGCTGGGCCTGCCATATAATCATTTTTTGCACTGAGCATATCGATCTCATTAGTAAAACATATCGATCTCATCAGTAAAATATATCGATCTCATCAGTAAGTCAAACCGATTTAAATCGCAAATTGTTTTTAAAAATTGAACACTTTGCATCAGAAAAGTCCCAGCTTGTAAATCTTTCAAATTTAATTTCGTGTTTCTTCTCTCTCTGTTGTCCGCGATCTCTCTTTCCGTGTATTTTGCAAGTTGTAAACAAGTGCTTCAACTTTGCTCTTCTCATGATGTGCCTGAATAATGTTGATTGTTTTTTATGAGCTCCCTTTTTGTATTGGCCTTTTGAGAATGTCCTCATTGGTCTTTTTAGCTGCCAAGGAACTTTTCAACATTCTTCTGCAAAATCCCACTTCTGTGGCCTGTAATCGTGCTATTCATTTGTTTGACTACTGTACATGATTCACTTCCGTAGGTTAGAATTGGCTCTATATAGCACCGATGAGTTCTCACACCTATTGACATTGTTGCATAAGTCGTTTTTCATTTCCTGAAATGCTATTTTGGCCTGAGCTATTCTGTCTTTTATTTCTGTGTCGCATCTTCTATCTGATGTTATTATTGTGTCCAAGTATTTGAAACGTTGCACTTGTTTCAGATTTGTCCTGTGTATTTTTATGCTGCATAATGGTGATGGTTGTTTCTTCGATATGACCATTACTTCTGTTTTCTTACTTCTGTTTCTTACTTCTGTTTTCTTACTATTCAGACAGAGACCTGTCTTCTGATCTACATTAGTGGTAACACAATTAAAGATATACCGGGGTTCCGTTGCAAGCTATTCTGCCTTTATTTCTGTGGTGTATCTTTCATCTGCTGTTATTACTCGAGACATCGTCACAAATAAATAATAATTGTCAAGATTGGAACTAAAATATCACCTTTTAACTGAAACAAACACTCGCGTTCTGTAAAATAAAACAGTGAAGTACTGAAACAAACACTCGCGTTCTGTAAAAAAAACAGTGAAGTACTGAAACAAACACTCGCGTTCTATAAAATAAAACAGTGAAGTACTGAAACAAACACTCGCGTTCTGTAAAATAAAACAGTGAAGTACTGAAACAAACACTTGCGTTCTGTAAAATAAAACAGGGAAGTACTGAAACAAACACTCGCGTTCTGTAAATAAAACAGGGAAGTACTGAAACAAACACTCGCGTTCTGTAAAATAAAACAGTGAAGTACTGAAACAAACACTCGCGTTCTGTAAAATAAAACAGTGAAGTTCTGAAACAAACACTTGCGTTCTGTAAAATAAAACAGTGAAGTACTTAAACAAACACTTGCGTTCTATAAATAAAACAGTGAAGTACTGAAACAAACACTCGCGTTCTGTAAAATAAAACAGTGAAGTACTGAAACAAACACTCGCGTTCAGTAAAATAAAACAGTGAAGTACTGAAACAAACACTCGCGTTCTGTAAAATAAAACAGTGAAGTACTGAAACAAACACTCGCGTTCAGTAAAATAAAACAGTGAAGTACTGAAACAAACACTCGCGTTCTGTAAAATAAAACAGTGAAGTACTGAAACAAACACTTGCGTTCTGTAAAAAAAACAGGGAAGTACTGAAACAAACACTTGCGTTCTGTAAAATAAAACAGGAAGTACTGAAACAAACACTCGCGTTCAGTAAAATAAAACAGGGAAGTACTGAAACAAACACTCGCGTTCAGTAAAATAAAACAGGGAAGTACTGAAACAAACACTCGCGTTCAGTAAAATAAAACAGGAAGTACTGAAACAAACACTCGCGTTCAGTAAAATAAAACAGGGAAGTACTGAAACAAACACTTGCGTTCAGTAAAAAAAACAGGGAAGTACTGAAACAAACACTCGCGTTCAGTAAAATAAAACAGGGAAGTACTGAAACAAACACCCGCTTTCTGTAAAATAAAACAAGAAGTACTGAAACAAACACTTGCGTTCAGTAAAATAAAACAGGGAAGTACTGAAACAAACACTCGCGTTCAGTAAAATAAAACAGTGAAGTACTGAAACAAACACTCGCGTTCAGTAAAATAAAACAGGGAAGTACTGAAACAAACACCCGCTTTCTATAAAATAAAACAAGGAAGTTCTGAAACAAACACTCGCGTTCTATAAAATAAAACAGGAAGTACTTAAACAAACACTCGCGTTCAGTAAAATAAAACAGTGAAGTACTTAAACAAACACTCGCGTTCTATAAAATAAAACAGTGAAGTACTAAACAAACACTCGCGTTCTATAAATAAAACAGTGAAGTACTTAAACAAACACTCGCGTTCAGTAAAATAAAACAGTGAAGTACTTAAACACTCGCGTTCTATAAAATAAAACAGTGAAGTACTTAAACAAACACTCGCGTTCTATAAAATAAAACAAGGAAGTTCTGAAACAAACACTCGCGTTCTGTAAAATAAACAGTGAAGTACTGAAACAAACACTCGCGTTCTATAAAATAAAACAGTGAAGTACTTAAACAAACACTCGCGTTCTATAAAATAAAACAGTGAAGTACTTAAACAAACACTCGCGTTCTGTAAAATAAAACAGTGAAGTACTTAAACAAACACTCGCGTTCTATAAAATAAAACAGTGAAGTACTTAAACAAACACTCGCGTTCTATAAAATAAAACAGTGAAGTACTTAAACAAACACTCGCGTTCTATAAAATAAAACAGTGAAGTACTTAAACAAACACTCGCGTTCTATAAAATAAAACAGTGAAGTACTGAAACAAACTCGCGTTCTGTAAAATAAAACAGTGAAGTACTTAAACAAACACTCGCGTTCTATAAAATAAAACAGTGAAGTACTTAAACAAACACTCGCGTTCTATAAAATAAAACAGTGAAGTACTGAAACAAACTCGCGTTCTGTAAAATAAAACAGGGAAGTACTGAAACACACTCGCGTTCTGTAAAATAAAACAGGGAAGTACTGAAACAAACACCCGCTTTCTGTAAAATAAAACAGGGAAGTACTGAAACACACTCGCGTTCTGTAAAATAAAACAGTGAAGTTCTGAAACAAACATTCGCTTTCTGTAAAATAAAACAGGGAAGTACTGAAACAAACACCGCTTTCTGTAAAATAAAACAGGGAAGTACTGAAACACATTCGCGTTCTGTAAAATAAAACAGGGAAGTACTGAAACACACTCGCGTTCTGTAAAATAAAACAGGGAAGTACTGAAACACATTCGCGTTCTGTAAAATAAAACAGGGAAGTACTGAAACAAACACCCGCTTTCTGTAAAATAAAACAGGGAAGTACTGAAACAATTATTAAGCTGAGGCAGAAAAATAAGAAAACCGCATCTGAAGCAATTAATTAATCATATTCTCCATGAATGTATTTTTTTTTAGTTGTAGCAAACAGAAAAAAAAAATGTATTTAAAAAAAATGATTGAAGAGGTTCACTCTACGAACTCTGCTAGTAATGTTATGGCACGTGACTCAATCGATTCCAGTGCAAGTTTCATGGAAATGGTGAGACTGACAAGGTAAAGTGGTAAATCATTTCTAGGATGTGAAACATTTCTAGATGGTAAATCGTGTCCAGGAAGTAAACAATTCTAGGTGGTAAACCATTTCTGCGTGGTAAACTATTTCTAAGTGGTAAACCATTTCTAGGTGGTAAACCATTTCTATGTGGTGAATCATTTCTACGTGGTAAACCATTTCTACATGGTAAACCATTTCTAGGTGGTAAACCATTTCTAGGTGCTAAACCATTTCTAGGTGGTAAACCATTTCTAGGTGGTAAACCATTTCTAGGTGGCAAACCATTTCTAGGTGGTAAACCATTTCTAGGTGGCAAACCATTTCTAGGTGGTAACCATTTCTAGGTGGCAAACCATTTCTAGGTGGTAAACCGTTTCTGCGTTGTAAACCAATTCTAGGTGGTCTCTGTAAAACACGTGTAACATATGAAGAATCCCAGAGGTTTGCCAGAACGAATTCCAGGAAGACACGGAACGCTGAGTTTCAGAGTGATCATCACAATGTTACCAACTAACAGCCAGAACCATAAAGTGAGCCAGGGCTTCGCTTCTTAAGGTTTTTTTTTTTTGCAGCGGGGCCCTGACTCGGAGTAATTGTCTGCATCGTGAAAATAAATACTCATCATCATCATGTGCCATACCGGTGGGCGTAGGCGATCATGTCCTTCCACAATATTCTATCCACAGTGCATCGTATAAGTTCTGTTGTTGACTGTTTTCCATGCCATGACACCAAACTATCCAGTATTTTCTCTCTTTGTCGCCCGCGATATCTCTTTCTTTTTATTTTGCCAGTTGTAACCAGGTATTCCAAATTTCATCTTCTCATGATGTGCCCGAAAAATGTTGATTGTTTCTTTCTTGTGTTTTTTAAGAGCTGCTTTTTTGTGTTGGCCTCTTTGAAAACTTTCTCATTGGTCTTTTTATCTGTCAGGGGAACTTGTACTGGACCGCAACGTTGAGCTGTTTGTGTGGCTTACATTTTTTAGGTAAAGCTGAACTATCTGATTGTCTCTACCTTTTCGAACCCCTAATGGTAGGATGCGGGGAGACGCGATAGCTCAGTGGTTAGTGAACTGGACTACAAAGGACAAGGGGTAGGTTTCGATCCCAACCGTCGGCTTCCGGGTTCACCCAGCCTTAAATGGGTACCGGATTTTTTTCTGGGAAATTAAAGCAGCACGTGCGTAATACCGACCACATTACCCCAAAAATCATGTCCTGAAGGTTTTCAAAATATAGGGTCACTAACACGATATTTCCCTATACGCCACTTGGCATGACGGGGATACTTTACTTTTTTTTTTAATGGTAGGATGCACTCAAATTTCCTCTAATTTGGACTTTTACTTCCGATTTTTTCCCCCGTAATTATAATTTGAAGGAGAAAAAAAAATTCAACCATCGCTTCCAAGAATTCCACTTGCGATCTCCTCCGCACCTATGCAGCTGCACAAGTGCTTGATTCTACCTTTCCAGCGGCCATACTGTAAACGTCAGCCAGTGACATGTTTCCTATCAAAACATCCCAGGATTTTATTTTCTTCTCCAGACGGAATTCTGCGCTCCATGTTTTCCTTTGAGGGATAACTCTGACCGCATAATTGCTTTTATGGCCCATTTAAAGAACAAACAGAAAACAGAGGAAATAAATAATTAAAGAGTTGTCTGCTGCTGTCGGTGTAAGAGTGCTCGCGGTGCTCAGGAAAAACAACTTGCTTCTTTAATTTTGTTGTCCTCCTCCCTTTTGTCATTGCCCCCGCATTTCTAATACATTATATTCTGCAACAGCCGCATATATATATATATATATATATATATATATATATATATATATATATATATATATATAAGTAAAGAGACCCCGTCACGCCAAGTGGCGTATACGAAAAATGGTGTTAGTGACCATAAATATTAAAGACCTCCAGCACATGATTTTTGGGGTAATGCGGTCTTATTACGTACGTGCCGCTTTACTTTCCTCAGAAAAATCCGGTACTCATTTAGGCAGGGTGAACCGGAGCCGTCGGTTGAATTCGAACCCTACCTCTTGACCTTTGTAGTCCAGTTCACTAACCACTGAGCTAACGCGGCTCCATATATATATAATATATATATATATATATATATATATATATATATATATATATATATATATATTTGACTGGTACATTTCCATAATTCTATGTTAGTGATTTGTCCTGCCAGTTCCATCCTTTTATTTTGCGTAAGCATCCATTAATGAAAGTCTGAATCTTCATGATTGCCTGATTGTCATCTTTGTTATTCTCCATGTTTCACAGCCGTATAATAAGACTGACTTAACATCGGAATTGAACATTTTTATTTTTGTATTTAATCTAATCTCTTTGGACTTCCATATGTTTCCCAGTGCAACGAATGCTCCTCTTGCTTTCGATATCCTTATTTTGATATCATTTTCTATTGCTCCCTCTTTGTCTTTATTACTGCCCAGATATATGTAAGATTCTACGTCTAGTAGAGGTATTTCTCCTATTTTATTTGGTTATTGCCAAGTGAATTAATTCTCATAATTTTGGTGTTATCTATAATTATTTTCAGTCCTATCTGGTGTGATCTCTCATAAAGTATGTTCATTTTATCCTGCATCTGTTGATGGTTGTGTGATAGGAGAGCTATGTCATCAGCAAAGTCTAAATCATCAAGTTGCTTGGTCAGTGACCACTGGATTCCATTTCTGCTGTTTTGAGTTATTTTCATAATGCAATCTATGGCCAGTAGAAAGAGAAATGGAGATAGAAGGCATCCCTGCCTTACTCATGTTTTTATTTCAAATGCTTCTGTATGTTGTCTTTCATGCAGCACACTACATTTCATTCCTTCATACATTGTTCTCATCAGGTTAATAAACTTTATGGAGATTCCGTAATGACTCAGTAACTTCCAAAGCATTCCTCTGTCTAAACTATCAAATGCCTTTTCATAATCTATGAATCCAATATAAAGTGGGGACTGTAGTTCTAAACTTTGTTCAACTATTATATGTAGAGTAGTTATTTGATCAGCACATGATCTGTTCTTCCTAAAACCTGCTTGTACATCTCTCAAATGTTTCTCTGTGGCCTCTTTTATTTTCCCCAGAATGATTCTGCTTAATATTTTTCCTGGCACTGATAGTAACATAATTCCCTCATAATGTGTGCACTCCTGTAAACTTCCTTTCTTTGGTAGTTTGATCATATAACCTTCTTTCCAGTCTTTATGCATTTCTTCCCTTTCCCATATTTTATCTAGTAGTATATGTAACATTTTGATAGAGATGTTAATATCTGCTTTGATGGCTTCTAAAGGAATATCATCTGGTCCTGTGGCTTCAACATTTTTAATAGCTTTAAACATTTAAGATTATACATAAATTATTACACCTCCGATACTCTTAGATTTGCTAATCTCTGATATATACTTTAGTTACGAGCATTAACTACTATCATCCATACATAAATATTGACTTCAGTTTTAAACATTTTACTTTTTGTGTGTGATGTCGCAAATTGAGATCACTTCCATTAAATATCAATTTTATAATTAGAGGGAAAGTACTAGGCTCACGTCTTGGAGGGAAAATACAAGGCTCAGGACTTGAAGGGAAAATACTAGGCTCAGGACTTCAAGGAAAAATACAAGGCTCAGGACTTGAAGGAAAATACTAGGTTCAGGACTTGAAGGTACAATACTAGGCTCAGGACTTGAAGGGAAAATACTAGGCTCAGGACTTGAAGGGAAAATACTAGGCTCAAGACTTGAAGGGAAAATACTAGGCTCAGGACTTGAAGGGAAAATACTAGGCTCAGGACTTGAAGGGAAATACTAGGCTCACGTCTTGGAGGGAAAATACTAGGTTCAGGACTTAGAGGGAAAATACTAGGCTCATGTCTTGGAGGGAAAATACTAGGCTTAGGACTTGAAGGGAAAATACTAGGCTCATGTCCTGGAGGGAAAATACTAGGCTTAGGACTTGAAGGAAAAATACTAGGCTCAGGACTTAGAGGGAAAATACTAGGCTCAGGTCCTGGAGGGAAAATACTAGGCTTAGGACTTGAAGGGAAAATACTAGGCTCACGTCCTGGAGGGAGAATACTAGGCTTAGGACTTGAAGGGAAAATACTAGGATCAGGACTTGAAGGGAAAATACTAGGCTCAGGTCTTGAAAGGAAAATACTAGGCTCAGGACTTGAACGGAAAATACTAGGTTCAGGACTAGGAGTAAAATACTAGGTTCAGGACTTGGAGGGAAAATAATAGGCTCACGTCTTGGAAGGAAAATACTAGGTTCATGTCTTGGAGGGAAAATACTAGGCTCATGTCTCGGAGGGAAAATACTAGGTTCAGGATTTGGAGTGAAAATACTAGGTTCAGGATTTGGAAGGAAAATACTAGGTTCATGTTTTGGAGGGAAAATACTAGGTTTATGTCTTGGAGGGAAAATACTATGCTCATGTCTTGGAGGGAAAATACTAGGCTTAGGACTTGGAGGGAAAATACTAGGTTCAGGACTTGGAGGGAAAATACTAGGTTCAGGCTTGGAAGGAAAATACTAGGTTCAGGACTTGGAGGGAAAATACTAGGTTCAGGACTTGGAGGGAAAATACTAGGTTCAAGTCTTGGAGGGAAAATACTAGGTTCATGTCTTGGAGGGAAAATACTAGACTTTCGTTCCGGAGGGAAAATACTAGGTTCAGGACTTGGAGGGAAAATACTAGGTTCATGTCTTGGAGGGAAAATACTAGGTTTGGAGGGTAAATACTAGGTTCATGTCTTGGAGGGAAAATACTAGGTTCATGTCTTGGAGGGAAAACACTAGGCGCACGTATTGGAGGGAAAATACTATGCTCACGTCTTGGAGGGAAAATACTAGGCTTTTGTTCCGGAGGGAAAATACTAGGTTCAGGACTTGGAGGGAAAATACTGGGTTCATGTCTTGGAGGGAAAATACTAGGTTCAGGACTTGGAGGGAAAATACTAGGCTCACGTCTTGGAGGGAAAATACTAGGTTCATGTTTTGGAGGGAAAATACTAGGTTCATGTCTTGGAGGGAAAATACTATGCTCACGTCTTGGAGGGAAAATACTTGGCTTAGGACTTGAAGGGAAAACACTAGGTTCAGGACTTGGAGGTAAAATACTAGGCTCACGTCTTGGAGGAAAAATACTAGGTTCATGTCTTGGAGGGAAAATACTAGGCTGATGTCTCGGAGGGAAAATACTAGGTTCAGGACTTGGAGGGAAAATAATAAGTTCAGGATTTGGAGGGAAAATACTAGGTTCAGGAAATGGAGGGAAAATACTAGGTTCAGGACTTGTAGGGAAAATACTAGGTTCAGGACATGGAGGGAAAATAATAATCTCACGTTCTGATGGAAAATACTAGGCTCAGGACTTGAAGGGAAAATAATAGGTTCAGGACTTGGAGTGAAAATACTAGGTTCAGGACTTGGAAGGAAAATACTAGGCTTAGTACTTTGAGGGAAAATACTAAGTTCAGGACTTGGAGGAAAAATACTAGGTCCAGGACTGGGAAGGAAAATACTAGGTTCAGGACTTAGAGGGAAAATACTAGACTATCGTTCCGGAGGGAAAATACTAGGTTCAGGACTTGGATGGAAAATAATTGGCTCACGTCCTGGAGGGAAAATACTAGGCTCAGGACCTGAGCGGAAAATACTAGGTTCAGGACTTGGAGGGAAAATACTAGGTTCAGGATTTGGAGGGAAAATACTAGGTTCAGGACTTGGAGGGAAATACTAGGTTCAGGACTTGGAGGGAAAATAATAGGCTCACGTCCTGGAGGGAAAACACTAGGCTCAGGACTTGGAAGGAAAATAATTGGCTCACGTCCTGGAGGGAAAATACTAGGCTCAGGACCTGAGCGGAAAATACTAGGTTCAGGACTTGGAGTGAAATTACTGAGTTCAGGACTTGGAGGGAAAATACTAGACTTTCGTTCTGGAGGGAAAATACTAGTTTCAGGACTTGAAGGGAAAATACTAGGTTCAGGACTTTGAGGGAAAATACTAGGTTCAGGCCTTGGACGGAAAATACTAGGTTCCGGACTTGGAGGGAAAATACTAGGTTCAGAACTTGGAGGGAAAATACTAGGCTCACGTCCTGGAGGGAAAATACTGGGCTTAGGACTTGAAGGGAACATACTAGGTTCAGGACTTGGAGGGAAAATACTAGGTTTAGGACTTGGAAAGAAAATACTAGGTTCAGGACTTGGAGGGAAAATACTAGGTCAAGGACTTGGAGGGAAAATACTAGGCTCACGTCCTGGAGGGAAAATACTAGGTTCAGGACATGGAGGAAAAGTAATAGGCTCACGTCCTGGAGGGAAAATACAAGGCTCAGGACTTGAACGGAAAATACTAGGTTCAGGACTTGGAGGGAAAATACTAGGTTCAGGGCTTGGAGGGAAAATGCTAGGCTCACGTCTTGGAAGGAAAAGACTAGGTTCATGTCTTGGAGGGAAAATACTAGGCTCAGGATTTGGAGGGAAAATACTAGTTGCAGGATTTGGAGGGAAAATACTAGGTTCAGGACTTGGAAGGAAAATACTAGGTTTAGGACTTGGACGGAAAATACTAGGTTCAGGACTTAATTCAGGACTTGAAGTGAAAATACTAGGTTCAGGACTTGGAGGGAAAATACTAGGTTCAGGACTTGGAGGGAAAATACTAGGCTCAGGACTTCAAGGAAAAATACAAGGCTCAGGACTTGAAGGAAAATACTAGGTTCAGGACTTGAAGGTACAATACTAGGCTCAGGACTTGAAGGGAAAATACTAGGCTCAGGACTTGAAGGGAAAATACTAGGCTCAAGACTTGAAGGGAAAATACTAGGCTGACGTCTTGGAGGGAAATACTAGTTGCAGGATTTGGAGGGAAAATACTAGGTTCAGGACTTGGAAGGAAAATACTAGGTTCAGGACTTGGACGGAAAATACTAGGTTCCGGACTTGGAGGGAAAATACTAGGTTCAGAACTTGGAGGGAAAATACTAGGCTCACGTCCTGGAGGGAAAATACTGGGCTTAGGACTTGAAGGGAACATACTAGGTTCAGGACTTGGAGGGAAAATACTAGGTTTAGGACTTGGAAAGAAAATACTAGGTTCAGGACTTGGAGGGAAAATACTAGGTCAAGGACTTGGAGGGAAAATACTAGGCTCACGTCCTGGAGGGAAAATACTAGGTTCAGGACATGGAGGAAAAGTAATAGGCTCACGTCCTGGAGGGAAAATACAAGGCTCAGGACTTGAACGGAAAATACTAGGTTCAGGACTTGGAGGGAAAATACTAGGTTCAGGGCTTGGAGGGAAAATGCTAGGCTCACGTCTTGGAAGGAAAAGACTAGGTTCATGTCTTGGAGGGAAAATACTAGGCTCAGGATTTGGAGGGAAAATACTAGTTGCAGGATTGGAGGGAAAATACTAGGTTCAGGACTTGGAAGGAAAATACTAGGTTCAGGACTTGGACGGAAAATACTAGGTTCAGGACTTAATTCAGGACTTGAAGTGAAAATACTAGGTTCAGGACTTGGAGGGAAAATACTAGGTTCAGGACTTGGAGGGAAAATACTAGGCTCACGTCCTGGAGGGAAAATACAAGGCTCAGGACTTGAACGGAAAATACTAGGTTCAGGACTTGGAGGCAAAATGCTAAGCTCACGTCTTGGAGGGAAAATACTAGTTGCAGGATTTGGAGGGAAAATACTAGGTTCAGGACTTGGAAGGAAAATACTAGGTTCAGGACTTGGACGGAAAATACTAGGTTCAGGACTTGGAGGGAAAATACTAGGCTCACGTTTTGGAGGGAAAATACTAGGTTGAGGACTTGGAGGGAAAATACTGGGTTCGTGTCTTGGAAGGGAAAATAGTAGGTTCAGGACTTCTTCTTTCATAAAAGCTGCACAATTTCTATTAGAACAAAAAAGCCACTTTGACGCGATAAAAACAACTGTGTTGTACGCAACACGCTGTCAAGTTTCGTTATTCCCCCCGATTGCAACATTCCGTTCATTTCCTTGACATTCTCACGACATCCGTCCTCAAAGAATAGACTTGCGAGCTGAATAGGCCAGGTAAAGTATAGAGAAAAATGCGAACAAGTTGTACTTTATAGAAATAGCTGGCTAATCGTTGAGCCTCCTAAAGCTATCTTCTATACTCAAATAAAATAATACAATGTCGCTGGTTAAATAGCTATATTATGTCACTGAACGTCTTTGGGAGACCTGCCGGGCACAGCTGCTTGTTTTTGTTACAAAGTGGTATTTAAGTTCTAATCCTGGAAGCTTTACATTTGTAGGTTTTGAAGTCCTGGATCTACAACATTGCAATCATTCTTAAAATTGTTATTTTAGGTGTGGTTCTAATTTGTTGCACCACACAAAATAATGTGAATGTTATGTTATGTTATGTTAATGTATGTTACGTTAAATTAGGATCATCATCACCACACTCAAACACAATGGTTTGGCCACCTGGTCAGAATGAATCCTCACCAATCACCATCAAGGGCGTTCTTCTCGAGTATGCATGGAAAAGACCAAGAGGAAGACCCAAAAGAAGATGGATAGATGCAGTGACAAAGACATGTAACAACAAAGGAAAATCACTAATTCAGACAGTTCGAGCAGCTCAAGAACAACAAATGATATAACCATGACACCTTTTCGGTATCAGTGAAAAGAGAAAAGAAGGAGAATAAGATCACCACACTCTAGACACACCCAAAGGTGATCCGATCTTCTCCACAAAATATTCATCACCACTCAGCAACTAATTGTACCAGTTCGGTGTTAGTTCGGCCCAACTCATCCGATTTCTATACGGCAGTTTTAAATATCAGATTGCTTTCCCTCTTCGGTTCCAACAATCTTGGCCAGACTGGATAGTCTTTGGTTCTTTGGTTATGGAAGGCCCCGGTATCACTGCAAACGAATTAAAATCCATAATTGCTCAACCGCCCGTGCTAGTAGAATCATATGAATTACTAACTCATCTCCCAAACAAAGAAAGGTAGCTGTAGTCCCCGTCATAGCAGTTTCAGTACACGCCAAAAGACATAAGGCGAAACCGCACAGAAAGTGAACACAGCCAACTGTTCCCTGCCATACGATATCACCATTCATTGTAAACAATTGGAATATCGAAACATGATAAAAACGGATGAAACACACAGCTCACGGTGTGAACAGAGCACCTAACTCAGTAGTTCCTGCAACAAGCCAAAATAGATAGTCTGTTTCCAGGAGTATCACTGGTAGGTGGAGCAGTCTTGATCAGTCAGCTGTGGGTTATCGACCACACTCAACTCAGGTGTTGAATGGGCGCCTGTGTTCCAAAAAAGCAGATGAGTTGCATTAATAAAGACCCCTTCTGCTGATAAGTGATCATCTAACTCCATAACTGCCCATCGTATCAGTTATTTATCAATTGTGATATCGGATTTCTATCAAACCATTGACTTAAACTTATATGGCTGTGAAACATGGAGAACAACAAAATTGACAATCACTAAGATACAGACTTTCATTAATGGATGCTTACGCAGAATAAAAGGATAGAAATGGCAGGACAAAATCACTAACATAGAATTATGGAAATGTACCAGTTAAACACCAGTGGATAAAGAGATACAGCGAAGACGATGGCGCTGGATAGGACACACACTACGGAAACCAACTGAGAGTATTAAACAACAGGCCCTTTTTTGGAATCCCCAGGGGAAAAGACAAAGAGAAAGACCAAGGAATTCTTGGAGAAGACAGATAGAAGCAGAGATGAAGATGATGGGGAAGACATGGAATGATCTTAAAAGAATGGCAAATAACAGAACGACTTGGAATGTGTTTGTTGAAGACCTATGCTCCACTGGGAGCTAAAAAGGTAGAATAAGAGGAAGAAGATTGACTTAAACTGCATACTTTTCTCTAACCGCTTTCTATTATTTCTTCTTCCTACAATTTTTCTATTATTACACCGTGTCCCAGATGTTTCGTTCTCATTCTTCTTCTTTTATTCCTTATTTGCCTTTCAGCGTCGAGGGGAGATGTAATTTACAGTCTTCTGCTCTTCTGTTCGACTATGCTGTTATTATATTTCCTAGTGCTTCTAATATTCCGTCAATATTCCATCTTTTTCGTGGTCGACCCTTGGATCTGGATTTCTCACAACGTTCATAGAAGGCTCGTTGTGTTGTGTTTTGATCTTTCTGCCTTGTCACGTGGCCAAACCATATCTGTTGTTTCTTTATATATTCTATGGCGGGGGTTATTCCTAGCTTTTTTTTCTCAGTTTTCATTTCTGATTTTATATCTCAGGCTGTTTCCTGTCATTCGTCTAACACACCTCATCTCAGCTGAGGTTATTTTTCTTATTGTTCTAGCATATAGGGTCCAGGACTGGCAATGGTAGCACAACGTGGAGATGAAGATTCGTTCTCATTAAACTCTCTAAAAGGATGATTGTTTCCACTTTAATTAGTAATAAGCTCTCTTAATGCCGTGAACTCTTTTACAACGTCTTCGTTAGTTTCGTTATTTGTCCGCGGTGCTGAGATAAACCAACTTATGTGATCTCCGAACATTTTTCCGCCTTTACCAATTCCCCAGGATTCATCGCCCATCCACCAGTTCTAATTCTACATTACACAGAAGAGTTCAATTTTTATCTCTATTAAAGAAACACAAAATTCGGCCACTTCCTCCCCTATGGAAGTGAATCATGGACAGTGGTGACCAAAAAAAAAAAAGAAAAAAGAAAACGAAAAAGTCTATAAGAGGCCACAGAGATTGGATTTCCCAAAAGAATGTTGAGAGGTGCCTGGACAACAGGAAAGACCAACACGATAACTCTCAAAGAGCCCAACACAGAAAGGGAGCTCCATAAAAGAAACACAAGAAGAAAAAAAAAACAATCCATATTTTCAGGCACGTCTGAGGAAAGTTAAAACACTTGACTGCAACTGACAAAATACAGGGGAAGGAAAGGTAGTGGAAGACAAAGAGGAAAGATACTAGGTAGCTTGGTGCCATGGCACAGTAAACAGTCAACAGGAGAATTGACAGTGAATTGTGGAGTGACATGACCGCCTAAGCCAGCAGGTATGGTACATAATGATGATTGTTAAAAAAATGTATTGACCAATATTTTGTTTCTTCATTTTTTTATATGCAGCCTTTACTTAAACTATTCTCCAACTCACCGCTTCTGTGAATTTACTTCTAAGTTATAACTTTATTGGGGATGTTTGGATTTATAATCTGTCATAAAGAGAATCATTCAGTTCAATAGAAGAGAATAGATCGTTCCATTGATAACTACAATAGAAGAGAATAGACCGTTCCGTTAACAACTACAATAGAAGAGAATAGATCGTTCCATTGATAACTACAATAGAAGAGAGTATATCGTTCCATTGATAACTACAATAGAAGGGAATAGATCGTTCCATTGATAACTACAATAGAAGAGAGTAGATCGTTCCACTGATAACTACAATATAAGAGAGTAGATCGTTCCATTGATAGCTACAACAGAAGAGAATAGATCGTTCCATTGATAACTACAATAGAAGAGAATAGATCGTTCCATTGATAACTACAATAGAAGAGAATAGATAGTCCCATTGATAACTACAATAGAAGAGAATAGATCGTTCCATTGATAACTACAATAGAAGAGAGTAGATCGTTCCATTGATAACTATAGTAGAAGAGAATAGATCGTTCCATTGATAACTACAATAGAAGAGAATAGATCGTTCCATTGATAACTATAGTAGAAGAGAATAGATCGTTCCATTGATAACTACAATAGAAGAGAATAGATCCGTCCATTGATCACTACAATAGAAGAGAATAGATCGTTCCATTGATAACTACAATAGAAGAGAATAGATCTTTCCATTGATAACTACAGTAGAAGAGAATAGATCGTTCCATTGATAACTACAGTAGAAGAGAGTTATATAGTTCCATAGATATCTACAATAGCAGAGAGTAGATCCTTCCATTGATAACTACAATATAAGAGAGTAGATCGTTCAATTGATAACTACAATAGAAGAGAGTAGATCGTTCCATTGATAACTATAATATAGGAGAGTAGATCGTTCCATTGATAACTACAGTAGAAGAGAGTAGATAGTTCCATAGATAGCTACAATAGCAGAGAGTAGATCGTTCCATTGATAACTACAATATAAGAGAGTAGATCGTTCCATTGATAACTACAATATAGGAGAGTAGATCGTTCCATTGATAACTACAATAGAAGCGAGTAGATCTTTCCATTGATAATTACAATATAAGAGAGTAGATCGTTCCATTGATAACTACAATATAAGAGAGTAGATCGTTCCATTGATAACTACAATATAAGAGAGTAGATCTTTCAATTGATAACTACAAAACGGGTGATAGCCCAGGACAAAATGTCTTCATGCATTGAACAAGCTACAAGCATATCTATAATAATCGACTGGCATATGCAACGCTGTACACAAACGGGCTACACATTGAATCGTGGAGCATATATTACAAGACTGCCCGATATCTGACCAACCAGGAAGGATAGAATGACTCATATATATTCATTGACAAAATTACAGTTAAATCTGCAAGCAGCTAAATAATCATCATTATGCATAAAGCCTAATTGTGTATGTGATCATGTTTTTTTCTATAGCGTTCTATTTCTTCTTTTTGACTTCATATCGTACACTCGCTTAAACTCCAGTGTATCTTTTCTGCATACTTCCCTTCATCTCTTCTTCCCTCAATTGTTCATATTGTCACAAAATTTCCCTGGGTTCCTTTCTCATAACATGACCAGCACATGATGATGGTTTCCACCTGATTTTGGAAATAAATTTTCTTCTTGTTTGGGTCTCTTTTAGAATACCATCAATACTCTTACATAACTGTGCAATATCTATCTGTCCAGCAATGTGGCTGCCTGTTGTTTGATTGTCCATGATTCGCATCAATTAGAAAAGACTACAATACAATCTAGCACTTTAGAACACAATCTGGCACTCTACAACACAATCTGGTAACTCTACAACATAATCTAGCACTCTACAACACAATCTAGCACTCTACAACACAATCTGGGAACTCTACAACACAATCTAGCACTCTACAACACAATCTAGCACTCTACAACACAATCTGACACTCTAGAACACAATCTAGCACTCTACAACACAATCTGGCACTCTACAACACAATCTATTACTCTACAACACAATCTAGCACTCTACAACACAATCTAGCACTCTACAACACAATCTGACACTCTACAACACAATCTGACACTCTACAACACAATCTAGCACTCTACAACACAATCTGGCACTCTTTAACACAATCTGACACTCTACAACATAATATAGCACTCTACAACACAATCTAGCACTCTACAACACAATCTGACACTCTACAACACAATTTGACACTCTACAACACAATCTTCCAACGTAGTGCTACAAACACCAGACCTGAACACTATAACTTGTTTCATAACCCGTGCCCAACTTTTAAAATCGATAGGTTTTTAACCGCTTGTTGTAAGTTGTTCAAAATTTGCATGTAAAGTTATAATGATTAGAACCCAACAGGGAATTAATTTCATTAAAAAAAAAACATTTGGTTATTATTGTTGCTTACTTGATTTATATAAATTTATAACGACCCATTGATGTAGTCAAAACTTAATGTTTACAGTATTTTAAGTTAAAAATAGCGAGTAAAAATCCATACACGGCAAAATTGACGTGTTTGCACGCTTTCGCCGTGGTTTTTTGATACAATTAGACACTTGTAAAGAACACGAGAATTGTGTGTTCCATTTCCGTTCATTCATAGGTGAGTCGTGGAACGATAACATTTATCATGAGTCTTAAAATGAAATTCTGCAGTTTACAAAACATCGCAATAAAAATGTATGACTATTTTTGCAAAGAAGCTAAACGAGGAAGATTATTTCATTATTTAGAAAACCCTGAGAATAGGACAAGACACATTTTGGATTTATCTAAACGGCCATTAAATCGCTGGATTCAAGCACGTGACCGTCAATGTTCAAAATATACAAAATCACAAGGAAGAGCAAAAATGTTGGATAATTTCGACAGTGAACTTATTAGAAGTGAAATTCGCAAAATGTTGGGTATGAATGAAACTGTTACAATAAGAAAATTAAAAGTATCGCTGAAAAAGAACAACAGTATTGAAATATCAAAGTCTACATTATGGAGGAATGTGAGAGCTGCAGGCTTTACATTCAGAAAGTATTCCAATGGACGAAACATCATCTGTGAGAAGCCACATATAGTAGTCACGAGAAGCAAGTACTTACGTGAAGTAAAAGAGGTGCGCAAGCAAGGTTGTGATATTGTGTACTTGGATGAAACATGGATCAATGCTCACCACACTAACCAAAGGGAATGGCAGTCATCAGATGGAAAGATTAAGAGATTAATACCTAGCAGCAAAGGACAGCGCTTGATAATTGCTCATGCAGGTAGTCGACAACATGGACTAATACAGAATGCACAGCTAATTTTTCTTTCAAAATCCATAGACAATCGGGATTATCACTCTGAGATGAATGGTCACATATTTAGACATTGGATTGAAAATTCTGTTCTCCCATCACTAGATCGACCATCTTGCCTAATAATAGACAATGCAGCGTACCACAACATTGTTGCACTTGAAGATAAAGTCCCGACGTCATCCAGTACAAAAGATGCTATTAAGATATGGCTCACGAAGGAGCACATACAATTTAATAACATGTACTTAAAACCTGAATTACTATCTCTAGTAAAGCAAAAACAAAGGACAAAGATTTTTCAAATAGATAAGATTATCCAAGAGCACGGTCATATAAGTTTGAGGCTGCCACCTTACCATGCTCATTTAAATCCAATAGAACTTATCTGGGCAAAATTAAAAGGACAAGTGGCAGAGGAAAATACAACATTCAAAATATGCGATGTAAAGACTCTTGCTAATCTCGCTTTATTAAATATAGACAAAGATTATTGGGCTAAATGTGAAGACCACGTCTTAAAACAGGAAGAGGAATATTGGAAAAAATGATGGTTTGTGGAATGTTCAACCCCAAACAGTTATTAATCTTTTAGACTCGTCTGATTCAGAATGAAAGTATATAGCCCCCACAATGTTGGCCCTATATACCTTAAATTAGTTCAACAAACGGTCCTTATCAGGACCACACAACTATGAAAATTGGACATACAGGTATACCTTGATATTATCGTCCGTCTCGAACTGAGAAGACAATAATTCTCCTGGTGTTTTGTCTTATAGGTTATTTCCCCATTACGGCCACGCCTTTACCTATGAAAATTAATCATAGACAAGCAACAACGGTAATTTCTATTATTTAGGGGTTCACAATTTACAATTTTGACAAACATCAAGAAATTCGCCGCTTTAAGAAAACTGCAGCTGCAAGATATTTGTTAAATATACATTTAAAGGGTTTTTACATTGGAAAATTTCAACAGTTTTTTAACAAACGGTTACTGAGTAATAGCGTTTTGAAGTTGGGCACGTGATTTGAAACGAGCTATAGACTCAAGAACAATAAGAAAAACAACCACTACCAAACTTAAATGTGTTAAACGTATGGCAGGAAACAGTCTGAAAGATAAAATTAGAAATGAAGGAACATGATAAAAACGAAAAGTATTTTCCGTCACAGAAGAACAATAAACAAGAGATAAAATAATTTGGCCGTGTGATAAGACAGAAAGGCCAAAATACAACACATTGAGCCTTTAATAAACACTATAAGAACACCACACCCAATTATCGACCACGAAAAAGATGGATTGATGGAGTAATAGAAACACTAGAAAACAGAAGAGGCAACAGAAAAGCCGAAAGTCCGCAAACATATCTCCCCTCGACGCTAAAAATAGGCAAATGAGGAAGGAAGAAGCTGTAATGGGTACGGATAATTTCTGGGGAAAGAAATGCTGCTCTGGTGTTGTACCGACCACGTTACCCCTTAATAAATGTGTTGATGATCGAAAATAGGGGAATTACATTATGTTCCATGAACATTACACGCATGATGTGACTGGATTTTTTCTCTTTTGTCTTTTCCTATTTTGTCTTCTTGTTGATCTATATATGCATATATATATATATATATATATATATATATATATATATATATATATATATATATATATATATATATATTATTTATTTATAGTAGCATTTCAGAAAATGAAAAATGTCTTATGCAACAAATCTATGTAAATAGAAATGAGAAAGAGAGTTCATCGGTGCTATATAGAACCAATTCTGATCTATGGAAGCGAATCATGACAGTAGATAAACAAATGAAAAGACGGTTAGAGGCCACAGAGATGGGGTTTCTCAGAGGAATGTTGAAAGTTCCATGGACAGTTAAAATGACCTATGAGGAAATTCTCAAAGAGGCCAATACAAAAAGGCAACTCCTAAAAAACATCAGAAAGAAACACTCAACATTTTTAGGGCACATCGTGAGAAGAGGAAAGTTGGAATACTTGGTTACAACCGGCAAAATAAAAGGAAAGAGAGAACGCGGATGACAAAGAGAGAAAATACTGGATAGCTTGGTGTCATGGCATGGAAAACAGTCAACAACAGAACTGATACGATGCACTGTAGGTAGAAGATTGTGGAGGGACATGATCGCCTACGCCAACCGGTATGGCACATGATGATGATGATGATATATATATATATATATATATATATATATATATATATATATATATATATATATATATAGTTATTTGTAGGATTGCATCATGATTTGCCTATTACACGTTCAAAGATAAATACATATATACAGGAAGTAGATTGTTTTAAGTAACACAAGAAATGTTTATAATGAACACACACAACACCATAGCTACCTGAAACATAATATAATCTGGCACGGAAATAAAATGTAAGATGTAAGTGTAGCAAGAGGGCGAATTGTACTTGTAATATTAGCAATGACGTACTAGGTAGGCTTGTTTATTTGTTGAGCAACATAGTTTCAAAACACGTCCTCCCAGTCGATCCTAAGGAAGGAAACAATGGATATTTTGAATTTCATTTATGAAGGAAAACCATCCAAAGAGAGAAAGAAAGAAGTAAAGAGAGAAAGCAAGAAATAGAAAAAAAAGGAAAGAAAGAAAAAGAGAGAACGAGAAGAAAAAAAAATATATATATAAAGAAAGACAGACAGAAAGAAAAGGGACAAAAAAGAGAGACAGAAAGAAAGATAATGAAAGAAAGAAATAACAAAAAATAAAATATCTACGTTTAATCATTCTGTTTAATCAAACTGAGGACCTACAATAACATATCAACAGGCTAAACAACACTTGTAAACAATACAACATGAAGATCAACATAAGCAAAACCGAAGTAATGGCAATAGCGAAAAAGAAAGAAAAACTAAACATCATAATAGATAATACGTCTTTGAAGCAAGTTGACAATTTTAAATATCTGGGTAGCACGTTAACACAAGACAATAACCAAGAGACAGAAATAGATATAAGGTGTAACAAAGCATGTCAAGTTATAGGCCAAGTATCAACACTATTGAAAAACAAAGCAATAACTACGGAAGCAAAAAGGGCAATATACAAATCAATTTTTCTACCAACGCTGTGCTATCAGTGCCAGAATTGGACGCTGGACTCGAGAACAATAAGAAAGATAACGACCATCGAAATGAAATGTGTCAGAAGAATGACAGGAAACAGTTTAAGGGAAAGAGTAAGAAACACAAACCTGAGGAAGAAACTCGAAATGGAACCAGCCATCGAATACATAAAGAAACAACAGATAAATTGGTTCGGCCACATAACAATACAAAAATAACTAACAATGAATCAAAGAGCCATAAACAAACGCTACGAAAACGCCAGATTAAGAGGAAGACCGAGAAAGAGATGGATAAAGGGAATACTAGAGTCACTAGGAGGAATAACATCAGAAGAGGCCAACAGAAGAGCAAAGAATCGCAGATTGTTTCTCCCCTCGACGCCAACGGCAGCAGAGGAAGGATAGAAGAGAGAAGAAGAATCATTCTGTTTCTAAAATAAGGTTTTTCAATTTTCCTTCTTGGTAAAGAGTTCTAACATTCCATGTACATATTCGTAGATCTTTCTTCTGACATAAATTAGAATTTCTCTCCATGGCTTTCTTTGGAATTTTACGTGATGAGGCTCCAGTCTCTTTCATGGTGGTCAGCCATTTTCGTCTTTCGTGCCTTATGAGGGAAAACCATCCAACTCTTGTGGAACCATGCCTCACGTGTACCCCACTTTTTGCTGTTTTCACTTTCTGGACCGGTGATCATTTCCGATTTTTCAGCCCCATCTACACCCACCGTCACAGACTTTGTACATTTGGGATGGACATTCCCGCTAGGCGCCATTGTTGTCAAAATAGATGTTTGCCTGTCGAACCGCGAACACACACGGTGGCCTATCGATGATAGTTAACACGCCAACACAAGAAGAACAAATAATATTCCACTGAAATAACGTTAAAGTTCACAGTCCATCCGCTCGTCATAAGTGAATTTAACTACAACGGGGAATAGCAGCACATTATTTTACAACTAGACTATCGCGCTAACCTAGTATAACACGCTAACCTAGTATAACAAGCTAACCTAGTATAACACGCTAACCTAGTATAACACGCTAACCTAGTATAACACGCCAACCTAGTATAACACGCTAACCTAGTATAACACGCTAACCTAGTATAACACGCTAACCTAGTATAACACGCTAACCTAGTATAACACGCTAACTTAGTGTAACACGCTAACCTAGTATAACACGCTAACCTAGTATAACACGCTAACCTAGTATAACACGCTAACCTAGTATAACACACTAACCTAGTATAACACGCTAACCTAGTATAACACGCCAACCTAGTATAACACGCTAACCTAGTATAACATGCTAACCTAGTATAACACGCTAACCTAGTATAACACGCCAACCTAGTATAACACGCTAACCTAGTATAACACGCTAACCTAGTATAACACGCCAACCTAGTATAACACGCCAACCTAGTATAACACGCCAACCTAGTATAACACGCTAACCTAGTATAACACGCTAACCTAGTATAACACGCCAACCTAGTATAACACGCTAACCTAGTATAACACTAGTATAAATTAAAAGTACATCTTGATATCAAAATTTCATACAGTCACTCACACTAGCAGATACGCTAACAACTAATATAGGGAGGTGAAGGTAACGTACAAGCCATAAACCGGCGTCTTAGCGCGCGAATTTTTACCCATATGTGCTCGACCGCTTAACCAGAAATGTTCGGAGACTTCTGGATAGTGTCGCTTCAAGCATCGAAACTCAAGATGCGAGGTGACATTCCTCACCTTGCCAGAGTACTACCCTGGTACTCATTTCTGCCAGCGGCTGGGTCGACCGAGGGGGTATTTATTTTTCCAACCACGAGTACAATTCACACTGCCTTCAACGGGAATCGAAAAACGGGTTGTCCGAAAGTCAGTAGCCCAGTCGTGTGGTTTTCACAAATAGACAACAGAGACCCCATAAAATAGAAACTACCAGCCAATGCCATTGTAACCTGGATAAAATGACGACAAAGCACGTTCTGAAACAGACAGCTGCCTTCATAAGAGAGTCCGGAATCCTAGTCTGAATGAGCCATGATTGCAGAAGTAGTAGTAGTAGTAGTAGTAGTAGAAGAAGAACAAATAACAAATATTAGCGCACACCTCTTACCAGTTCAATAAATGCAATATATGTATTTCTAGCCCCTAACCCACACATCCCCCTCTATCTGCAATCCCTTAGAAAAGAGCCTAAACGGACATAAAGAAAACACGTAGGAAACCTGACATTTGTAAACACGCAGCCATCCTTAACTTTTCCACTAAACAAAACACATGCCGAGGCATCCCTCTTGAGAAACAATTAGGAAGTTTTAAATGGCCGATCGTTCAGGTTAGTTTTAGCTTGTTGTTGGGACATAAACTTTGGAAATTATTTAGAAGTTATTTAGAAGTTATTTAGATACAGTTAATTGCAAGCCAACAAAGCTGCAAGCTGCCAAATAAAAGAAAGGTTTCTTCTCCACAAGAAAACATACGGTTTTAAGGTTGATGACCTTGAACTGTCACAGAAAATCAAATCGTAAATAAAATAGTTTGATATAAGATGGCGGCTAATTGTGCGCTCATTGCGTCATGGACAGTAACCGATAGCTGACCAAGACTACAGCTCTGTGCGGTGGTCAAGGAAATCTGGCCAGATTAGTTTAAAGCGAACATGGAGAAGGGTCTGGTTCCAAATATATTCTTTCGAAAAGGAAAAGTCGGATGCTGCGGGCCGACAACGTGAGATGTCGCAGCTTGGCTGAAGTATAAAAGTACGACGATGCAAGACGCCATTTTTAGGAAGTGGAAAGAAGGAAATACACGGAGATGAAGAAAGGAAGAAGAATAAAACGGGGAACAACAGGAAGAGAGAGGAAGAAAGAAGAAGAAGAAAGAGAATGAAGAGGAAGAAGAAAGAGGAAGAAGGAGGCGAAGAAAGAGGAGGAGAATGTAGTAGAAGAAGTGAAATTAATTAAAAACTACGAAGAAGAAAAGTAAGAGAAAAAAAAGGAGGAAGAAAAAGAACCAGGAAGGAAAGAAATAAGAAATGGAAGAAAAAGGACAAATCTTGCTCTGTAGCAAGAAGAGAAAAATAACAATTAATAAGAAAAGGAAATAATAATATGTAAAACAATTTGAGTGTTTGTGGTGGATCAAGAAGCATAAATTAGCACTATAGTGACGGAATTTAACAACAAATGCTACAGAAGTCAGAAGTAACAGTGGTAACACAGATAGCCAAAACACCGAAATGTTGAACTAAAATGTGGAACAGTCAAGTAAAGAATAACTCAAATTCATGGGAACCAAGTAATATTCAAATGGTACAAGCAAAACGGAGAAGAGGTGTAGAAAAGCTCAAGGAAAAGGCGGAATTTAATGAGAAATCAATTGTACAAATCTATTTTTATCAAAAGAAATGGGGTTGGGGGAATGGAGAGGTCGTCGGTGTTATTTGGAGTTAGACTTGGGACGTGGACGAGTCTCCTGGACAATCAGTCAACAGATAAGATAATTATTGGACACACACAGAAACGAGGGTTTGCAGGAGAATTATGAGAAGAACAGCGTAAAGGGGTTATGGGATCGTTCTAAAGTAACGCAAAATAAAAAGACATTTTTTATACAGAAAACACACACAAACATACACGAGTATATAAACCAGGTGTCATTCACTCCCTATGGAATCCGGAATTTCCTCTGCAGTTATTATCCTGTTATGGAAGTCATTGGTTGGTCACTTCCAGAATATGTTACATTGTAAGCCCGCTCCAAGTTTCATTTCAGTAACAACGCTAGTGGTAAAACAATTAAAGATATGCCGGGGTTCCGTTGCAAGTAAAACACCATGTATTATATATACATACAGACAAAAACAGCAGACAGACAGTCAGACAGACAGACAAAAGATAGATAGATAGACAGATAGACAGATAGACAGATAGACAGACAGACAGACAGACAGACAGATAGACAGATAGATAGATAGATAGATAGATAGATAGATAGATAGATAGATAGATAGATAGATAGATAGATAGATAGATAGATAGATAGATAGATAGATAGATAGATAGATAGATAGATAGATAGATAGATAGATAGATAGATAGATAGATAGATAGATAGATAGATAGATAGATAGATAGATAGATAGATAGATAGATAGATCCCAACGCTGAAAGTTTGTTGACGTTCGTTGCTGGTAGGGTACAGATTCATTTCCCAGTTTCTGAAGCGACACGGCTTTGAAGTTTCTATCTATCTATCTATTGACCTTTCGAGCCGTAACCGGCCCATAGGGCGTAGACCAAGATACACCTTCTCCTATATGAATTTTTGTTCTAGCAGTTTTCTTTTAAAGATATTTTATCAAATCTCGCCATCTGTCTCTGTTCTGTGCAAGCAGTTCTATCTCATTGAGGGAGCCGATTCCTGCTGCTCTTGCCTCTCTCATCAATGTTCTTCTCAGTGTCTCCCTGGGTCTTCCTCTTTTTCTTTTACCTGTTGTTTCCCATATGAGGGCTTGCTTTGCTATTCGATTATTATCTCTTCTCATCACATGTCCAACGTATGACCATCGTCTTTTCTTTATTACTGAAGATATTAGTGGTTGATTGGCGATTTCTCTAATTTCCTCGTTTGTTTTGAATTCGTTCCATTCTATACCAAATATTTTCCTTAGACATTTATTTTCGAATGCGTTCAACTTTGTTTCTATATCTCTTGTTGTTTTCCAGCTTTCACACGCATACGTAAGGGTTGATAGTACATTTGATTTGAATAGCCAAAGTTTTGTGTTTGTGCTAATGAGTTTTGATTTCCACAACTTTTCAAGGCTTCTGAAAGACATTGCTGCTTTAGCCAGTCTGATTCTAATTTCTTTGCTCGTATCCCCTTCTCGATCAATGTGACTTCCAAGATAGATAAAGTGATCGATCTCTTCTACTGGTTTGTTTTCCATGTATATTTTGTCACTTGTTGGAATTAAACTTTTCATGACTTTAGTCTTTTCATGATTGACCTCAAGCCCAATTTTGCTGGCTATTGATGATAGTTCATTTGTGTTTTCCTGCATCGTTTTTATCTGACTGCTGATGAGAACTTGTCCTCTAAAAAAGGGCACCTGGCATTTTAAGAAATAAAGTAATTGCGGCCTGGCGTGATACTGAACACATTACCTAAACGTGTGCCTTAGGTATTGAAATATATGGATACCCTACACCTTAGACCGCGTAAAGAATGTGTGCATATGTGTGTGTGTATGTGTATGTGTATGTGTATGTATGTGTTTGTATGTGTAACAAAATAGCAATTATATAAGGCTTTATACCGCCTTCTGATCATATGAAATTGCGCTAAAGAGGTATTCATGTACTTCTTCTTCCTCTTTCCTTCCTCATCTGCCTTTCAGCGTCGATGGGAGATATAATTTGCGGTCTTTTGCTCTTCTGTTCGCCTCTGCTGCTGTTATGTTTCCTAGTGCTTCTAATATTCCATCGACCCATCTTTTTCGTGGTCGACTCTTGGGTCTGGTGTTCTCACAACGTTTGTTGAAGGCTCGTTGTGTTGTATTTTGTTCTTTCTGCATTGTCACGTGGCCAAACCATTTTATCTGTTGTTTCCTTATATATTCTATCATCATCATCATGTACCCTGCCGGTTGGCATAGGCGATCATGTCCCTCAACAATCTTCTATCTACAGTACATCGTATCAGTTCTGTTGTTGACTGTTTTCCATGCCATGACACCAAGCTATCCAGTATTTTCTCTCTTTGTCGTCCGCGATCTCTCTTTCCTTTTATTTTGCCAGTTGTAACCAAGTATTCCATCTTTCCTCTTTTCATGATGTGCCCAAAAAATGTTGATTGCTTCTTTCTGATGTTTTTTAAGAGCTCCCTTTTTGTGTTGGCCTCTTATATATTCTATGGCGGGGGCTATTCCTAGATTTTTTCTCAGTTCTTCATTTCTGATCTTATCTCTCAGACTGTTTCCTGTCATTCGTCTAACACATTTCATCTCTCTATTAATGTACACATGTGACAATCTGCGTTATTTTTGTTATGTGGAGACAGAATATTTTGAGTGACAGTTTTAACGTGTCAAGTGCCAATCTGTCGTGGAAACATGGAAAGACCGGACTACTGCCCTCGATGAAAGATGTGCTATTTATAACCTCAACCACTTTAAGATTAAACAATAGAAGCAGTCAGTCTGAAGAGCTTTCCCACGAGTTAATTATTGGGAGAGGAATGTTAAGTAGGCCGTGCTGAGTGAGCCCCGCCCATTGTTGGAAAATAAGGACGGCCACTACTCAGGTTGCCAGGTTTTAGTTAAGTAAAAAAGAGAAGATTGGTCATGTCCAGTAGAAAAGGAAGATTGGTCATGTCCAGTAGAAAATGAAGATTGGTAATGTCCAGTAGAAAAAGAAGATTGGTAATGTCCAGTAGAAAAAGAAGATTGGCCATGTTCAGTAGAAAAGAAAGATTGGTCATGTCCAGTAGAAAAGGAAGATTGGTCATGTCCAGTAGAAAAGGAAGATTGGTCATGTCCAGTAGAAAAGGAAGATTGGTCATGTCCAGTAGAAAAGGAAGATTGGTCATGTCCAGTAGAAAAGGAAGATTGGTAATGTTCAGTAGAAAAAGAAGATTGGCCATGTTCAGTAGAAAAGAAAGATTGGTCATGTCCAGTAAAAAAAAGGAAGATTGGTCATGCCCAGTAGAAGGCTCTATTACTACTATTACTGCTACTATATTACTACTATTACTACTACTACTACTATTATTAATACTGTTACTACTACTATTACTATTACTACTACTACTACTACTACTATTACTACCACTATTACTACTAATATTACTACTACTACTGTTGCTAATGCTGTTACTGCTACTACTACTATTACTACTGCTATTAATACTATTATTACTACTGTTATTACTACTACTACTACAACTATTATTACTATTATTACTATTACTACTACTATTATTACTATAACTACTACTATTACTACTACTATTACTATTACTACTACTACTATTACCAATTCTGCTGCTGTTACTACTACCACATGAATAACTAATTCATGTTACTCGCTACCAGATTCTATTGACACCTGTTAAGACAGATACGGTGATACCATAACATTAAAAAAACACTTTCTAATAATACACTATTTTTTTTATGAACTACTGTCTTCTATCAACTACTGTCTACTATCAACTACTGTCTTCTATCAACTACTGTCTACTATCAACTACTGTCTTCTATCAACTACTGTCTACTATGAATTACACAGATCGAATACGTTCGAATTACTGTTCTCATCATCATCAACATGTGCCATACCGATTGACGTAGGCGATCGTGTTTTCCACAATCTTCTATCTACAGTGCATCGTATCAGCTCTGTTGTTGACTGTTTTCCATGCCATGACACCAAGCTATCCAGTAGTTTCTCTCTTTGTCGTCCGCGATCTCTCTTTCGTTTTATTTTGCCAGTTGTAACCAAGTATTCCAATTTTCCTCTTCTCATGATGTGCCCGAAAAAATGTTGATAGCTTCTTTCTGATGTTTTTTTAAGAGCTGCCTTTTTGTGTTGGCCTCTTTGAGAATTTCCCCATTGGTCTTTTTGACCAATTTGACTCATTGGTCATTGATCTCCGTGGCCTCTAATCGTCTTTTTTGTCCATGATTCGCTTCCATAGGTCAGAATTGGTTCTATATAGCACCGATGAACTCTGTTTCTCATTTCCATTGACTTAGATTTGTTGCATAAGATATTTTTTCATTTTCAGAAACGCTATTTTGGTCTGAGCTATTCTGCTTTTTATTTCTGTGGTGCATCTTCCATCTGATGTTATTATTGTGCCCAAGTATTTCAGATGTTGCACTTTTTTCAAATTTGTCCTGTTTATTTGTATGCTGCATGCTGGTGTTTCTTCGATATGTGACCATTATTTCTGTTTTCTTACTATTCAGACTGAGACCTTTCTTGTTGCTTTTTTCTACTATTATGTCTATCATTTCTTGTAGTTCATGCTCTGTCTCTGCTATTAAGACTGTGTCATCCGGATATCGCAAATTATTTATGTTGTGACCATTGACCTCAATTCCTTTTTTGTCTACTATTGATCTGATAATACTGCTCTACACACCACAAATCACACACCACACACCACACACCACACATCACACACCACACATCACACACCACACACCACAAATCACACACCACACATCACACATCACACACCACACACCACACACCACACATCACACATCACACACCACACACCACACATCACACACCACACATCACACACCACACACCACAAATCACACACCACACATCACACACCACATACCACACATCACACACCATACACCACACACCCCACACCCCACATCACACACCACAAATCACACTGACGAGACAAGAAGTAATAGGTTACGCTGTGTTGGCCAGGTAACTCAACTACAGGTTGGAACCTACAATATCAAAACTATTTATGTTCTTATTAAGCTATTAACTCTCTCTCTCTCTCTCTCTCTCTCTCTCTCTCTCTCTCTCTCTCTTCCTGCGATCAAGACTCAATCAGTGTAGGATTCCAGACTCTCTCATGAAGTCAGCTGTCTGTTTAAGCGAATCGATTGCCCTATATAAGCTATTAACTAAAATGGTATAACACATTGAAGTTTCTGCGATTCTAAAAATGTTATCCGTTAATTTTGTGTATGCGAGAAAAACTTGCGAAATCTGTTTACGGGAAAAAGAAAAACGTAAGCCATAAATGTAATAAAAAAAAAGAACCGTAAATATTGCAGGAAAAACATGAAGTCAAGCAACCCTGGTCGCTTTGGTAAAGGTGTGTCTCTTAAAGCATGTGAACTGTAAAACAAGAGACTAAAAATAAAAATAAAACGGAATCTGGCACCAAGATAAAACAATTCACTAATTAATTAGTGGTTACTTTTTGATGATCTCCCCTCCTACTGACTAGTGTTTATAGCTACAGCCAAACATGTTCCGATTGTAATGAGGAAGATAGGAAAATATTTGGGAGAGGCGTTGGCTCAGTGGTTAGTGAACTGGACTACAAAGAACAAGAAGTCGTGTTCGATCTTGATTGACGGCTTCCAAGTTAAATGGGTACCGGATTTTTTTCTGGGAAAGTAAAGCGGCACGGACGTAATACCGACCACATTACCCCAATAATCATGTGCCGATTGTCTGTAAAAAATATTGTCACTAACACCATATTCCCTATACGCCACTTGGCGTGACGGGGGCACTTTACATTACTAGTTACCACAAACATGTCGATCCTTTATTTTCATCGTTTGCTTTTTATTGTTATGGGAGAAAGGGAGGGGGGTAGATTTGCTAAGGACTGAGACCTGACGGGAAAATCCGGGAATCGTCCAAAGCTTGTGACGTCTTCAGCTATGTGAGCTATAGACAATTTTTTCAACATAGCCTTCAATGGTTGCTGCCACCTGTCGACCATATTGACCGGAAGTTCACGTCCTCCTGAAAATGATGATCGTCATATATGGCAGGAACCATCGGAGGCTATGTCTGAAAAATGTTCCTTGTTGCAGTTTTCTCATATTCTAAGTCCGGCTTGTTGCAGAAGCTACAGAGTTAAGTGCTCTGTGCACACAATTGTTGCTGTGTGTCTCATCCGTTTTGTTAGTGTTTCGATATTCCGATGGTTTATGATGAATGATGATATCGCGTGACAGGGAACAGTTGGCTGTGTTCCCTTTCTGCGCGGTATCGTCTTATGTCTTTCGGACGTGCTGAGACTGCTATGATGGGGTCTACATTTACCTTTCTTTGTTTGGGAGATGAGATAGTAATTCGGATGATTCCACTGGTGCGGTCGGTTGAGCAATTATGGATTTATGGATTTATGGATTTATGGAATTATGGATTTATGGAATTATGGATTTATGGATTTATGGAATTATGGATTTATGGATTTATGGAATTATGGATTTATGGAATTATGGAATTATGGATTTATGGAATTATGGAATTATGGATTTATGGATTTATGGATTTATTGAATTATGGAATTATGGAATTATGGATTTATGGAATTATGGATTTATGGAATTATGGAATTATGGATTTATGGAATTATGGATTTATGGATTTATGTAATTATGGATTTATGGATTTATGGAATTATGGATTTATGGAATTATGGATTTATGGATTTATGGAATTATGGATTTATGGATTTATTGAATTATGGAATTATGGATTTATGGATTTATGGAATTATGGATTTATGGAATTATGGAATTATGGATTTATGGATTTATGGAATTATGGATTTATGGAATTATGGATTTATGGATTTATGGAATTATGGATTCGTTTGCAGTGACACCGGGGCCTTCCATAACCATAACCATAACCATAATCATAACCATAATCATAACTATTACCCACAATCGCCCCTGCTCGCAAAACTGAAAACGCCACAAACTTTGTGTGACTCCTATCTGTTCGCTGGCCTTATTAGCACTAAAGATGGTTGTGCTTAAACAGTCAATGATAAGTTTACAAGTTTAAATTATTCACAAAACATGTAACACCGCAATCCTGTAAAGTGTTTATTCTATCGCAACAACGTCATGTTACAGAACACTGTAAGAGTTACCGACATTGCTGTTGTTTTCATTTCATTACCATTCTGGTGTGTGCGTGCTTCAAATAAAATTGCTGAACGCTATCAGTTTCCAGCAGACCTGAAACTATTTATGCTACTTTTGTTCACGTAACCCATCGTGAGCAAGTAAACAATGTCTATACTATTTTGTTGTTGTTCCAGTAAGCAAAGCTCTTTGTTTATTTACTTTTATGCAGAATTTCCGTGATCTATTTTTATCTTAAATAGACAGACTAAACTGTCTCCAATTACTTTCATGTTGATTAGATTTCGGTGTATTTCTTTCAGCATTATTTATTGGAATGGCGTACGTGCGTACGTGCATTTGTATGTGTGCGCTCGTGCATGCGTGTGTGTGTTTGTGTGAGTGCATGTGTGCGTATGTGTGTGTGCTGACGTGCTCTATGTGGCGATGTTCCTGTTTCCATAAAGAGACTCTGTACTGAATAATAGGAATATCGAGAGTAGTAGATTTACAATAGTAATATCAAGAGTAATAGATTTACAATAGTAATATCAAGAGTAGTAGATTTACAATAGTAATATCAAGAGTAATAGATGTACAATAGTAATATCAAGAGTAGTCGATTTACAATAGTAATATTAAGAGTAGTAGATTTACAATAGTAATATCAAGAGTAGTAAATTTACAATAGGAATATCAAGAGTAGTAGATTTACAATAGCAATATCAAGAGTAGTAGATTTACAATAGGAATATCAAGAGTAGTAGATTTACAATAGTAATATCAAGAGTAGTAGATTTACAATAGTAATACCAAGAGTAGAAGATTTACAATAGTAATACCAAGGATAATCAAGAGTACAAGATTTGCAATAAGAATATCAAGAGTAGTAGATTTACGATTGCAAGTATTAGTTTTTTTTTTATACATTTGACAGTTTTCCTAATCATATTGTATACTCTACTCATGCCATATACTATACTCCTACTATATACTCTACTCAAACTATATACTCTACTCATACTATATAACATATACCACACTCATACTGTATACTGTGCTCATACATTATACTATACTCATACTATATACTATCATCATCATCAAGTACCGGGCCTGCTGGCGTAGGTGATCATGTCTCTCCATAACTTTCGATCTCGGCAGCTATTTATCATCTCTGTTGTTGACCTTCTGCCAAGCCATTCTCTTAAGCTGTCTGGTATTTTCTCTCTTTGCTTCCTCTATCTCTTCGTCTCTCAATTTTTCAAGTTGTTACAATATATTCCAGTTGTTCTCTTCGCATTACATGGCTAAAAAATGATGATTGTTTCTTCCTAATATTGGAAATTAGCTCTCTTTTTGCTTTGACCTCTCTCAGAACATCTTCATTATTCTTCTTAGCTGTCCATGGTACTCTCAACATTCTTCTGTAAAACCACATTTCTACAGACTCCAGTGATTTTCTTGTCTGTTGTCCTATTGTCCATGATTCGCATCCATATGTTAAGACTGGCTCTACATAATATTTAAGAACTCTTATTCTTGTTTCTATTGTCAAATATGGATTGCATAGTATCTTCCTCATTTTTTGGAAAGCTGCTTTTGCCTGAGCCATCCTGCATCTCACCTCTTTTGTACATCTTCCGTCTGAGGTTAACAAAGTTCCCAAATATTTAAATTCATTTACCTGTTTTAATATTGTTCCACTTGTCTGTATTTTGCACTGAGGTGATGTCTTTTTCTTTGCTGTTACCATTACCTCTGTCTTTTTGCTATTAAGGCTGAGTCCTTTATTTTTGCTTTCTTTCACTATAATGTCCAACATTTCTTGTAACTCATTTTCACTCTTAGAGAGTAAGACTGTATCATCAGCATACCTTAGATTATTTATATTATGACTTCCAATTGTTATTCCAGGCATGCCCCTTATGGATCTTAAAATAATCTCACTATAAATATTAAACAAATCTGGTGACAGCACACAACTTTGTCTAACACCCTGTTTTATTTGTTGAAACATTCCCAATTGGTTTCAATATTACTTCTACTCTTGCTATATTCTATATAACTTCTACTCTTGCTATATTCTATATAACTTCTTCTCTTGCTATATTCTATATAACTTCTACTCTTGCTATATTCTATATTACATCTACTCTTGCTATACTCTATTATTACTTCTACTCTTGCTATATTCTATATAACTTCTACTCTTGCTATACTCTATTATTACTTCTACTCTTGCTATATACTGTTACTTCTACTCTTGCTATATTCTATATTATTTCTATTCTTGCTATATTCTATAGTTTCATTTCTCCTGCTGTAAAATACATCTCTTTCTCTACTGTACATTATATCATTAAATATCTTGCTACAATCTGTATTGCTCTATATTTTATCACCTTCACTAATTGTTATACTCTATACCATGATCATCTTTGTTCTCGCTAAATAAATATCCACATTACTCTTGCTATAAAAACATAGGATATGAGAATAAGCAAATTGAGACACCCATTAAACATTAAGATCAAAGATAAAGAAATAAAATAAGTAGAGGAATTCAAGTATTTGGGCACAATGTTCACAGGAGATGAAAAACTAGACAGAGCAATTGACATGAGAATATAAAAATCAAATACTGTCACATACCAGCTTTCACCATTGTTAAGACATGCAAACATTTCTATGCTAGCTAAACAACAAATGATAAACAGCATTTTCATACCAACTTTCTAAATCACATTTAAGAAGGACCAATACCTGTGAGATGCGATGCTTGAGAAAAGTAACCATAAGAAAAATGGTAGGAACAAAACCCTGCCAGTAATATATAGAACAACAACAACTTAAATGGTTTGGCCACCTGGTCAGAATGAATCCTCATCAATCACCATCAAGGGTATTCTTCTCAAGAATGCATGGAAAAAGACCAAGAAGAAGACCCAGAAGAAGATGGATAGATGCAATGACAGGGACATGTAACAACAAAGGAAAATCACTAATTCAGACAGTTCGAGCAGCTCCAGAACGACAAATGATATAACAACGACACCTTTTAGGTATCAGTGAAAAGAGAAACGAAAGACTCTTGCTATAAGCTATACCCCTTCCCATCATCATCATTATCTTTTACTTTTCAACATTCTACAGAGCACAGATCTTCAACAACTATTGCCCCAATCCGTCTTGTTCAGTGTCATTATAAACAAATGTTCATTATTTTCATCTCAGCTTCCATCTCTTCTGCAGATCGTCATCCTTGTTCCCTCTCATGGAGATTCCAAGCATGTAGTGCAGTGTTTACATTTTTATTTACCAGCGTTTGTTTCCTCCTTTTAAGCGTCATCATTCTTGTATCTTTTATTTCCCCTACTGGTAATTGCCTGGTACTTTCCTACAGTTCAATATTAGTAACTTTGTCAAACCGTTCCCACAGTTCAATATTAGTAACTTTGTCAAACCGTTCCCACAGTTCTATATTAGTAACTTTGTCAAACCGTCCCCACAGTTCTATATTAGTAACTTTGTCAAACCGTCCCACAGTTCTATATTAGTAACTTTGTCAAACCGTTCCCACAGTTCAATATTAGTAACTTTGTCAAACCGTTCCCACAGTTCTATATTAGTAACTTTGTCAAACCGTCCCCACAGTTCTATATTAGTAACTTTGTCAAACCGTCCCCACAGTTCTATATTAGTAACTTTGTCAAACCTTTTCCATAGTTCTATTTTTGTAAATTTGTCAAACATTTCCCGTAGTTTTATGTTAGCAACTTTGTCAAACATTTTCCACAGTTCTATATTAATGACTTTGTAAGCCTTTCCCATAGTTCTATGTTTGTAAATTTGTTAAACCTTTCCCGTAGTTTTATGTTATCAACTTTAGGAAACCTTTCTCACAGTTCTATATTAGTAACTTTGTCAAACCTCTCCCATAGTTCTATGTTTGTAATTTTGTCAAACCTTTCCCATTGTTCTATGTTTGTAAATTTGTCAAACCTTTCCAATTTTTTATTCAGAGTAGGGACTCATTAATGAAAGTCTGTAGTTTGATGGCCATTTAACATGTTGTACTATATATCACATCTCTGACGAGAGAGGTCAAAGCAAAAAGAGAGCTAATTTCCAATATTAGGAAGAAACAATCATCATTTGTTGGCCATGTAATGAGAAGAGAACAACAGGAATATATTGTAACAACTGGGAAAATTGAGGGACGAAGAGATAGAGGGAAGTAAAGAAAAAAAATAACAGACAGCTTAAGAGAATGGCTTGGCAGAGGGTCAACAACAGAAATGATAAATAGCTGCCGAGATCGAAAGTTGTGGAGAGACATGATCACCTACGCCAGCAGGCCCGGTACTTGATGATGAGGATGATGACTCTATATCACACTTGCTATTGCTATGTTGTATATCACACTTTCTATTGCTATACTCCATATCACACTTTCTATTGCTATACTCCATATCACACACTTACTATTGCTATACTCCATATCACACTTTCTATCGCTATACTCCATATCACACTTTCTATTGCTATACTCCATATCACACTTTCTATTGCTATACTCCATATCACACTTTCTATTGCTATACTCCATATCACACTTTCTATTGCTATACTCCATATCACACTTTCTATTGCTATAATCCATATCACACTTTCTATTGCTATACTCCATATCACATTTACCCCTTCTGTACTGCAGATCCCTCTTATCTTTTGCTATCGACTATTGTATTCCTATCACACACGTTCTTCCATTAAAAAAACTCACCCGACGTAAACCTACCTGATGTAAACCCACTTTACGTAAATCTACCCGACATAAACCCACCATACAGCATTTGAAGATAAAGTATCCTTGGGTGGCAGAAAATCACAAGTAGCAAATTAAATGATACAGTTATGTGTTAACAACTCTAGCATCATAACTTATATCGGGCCGTGCTTGTGACAGGAAATTTCTCATGACAATTGTGTTTATAAATAGTTTACAATTGCGTTCAATCGTGGTCTTCATCTATTCTTCTACCTGGGGTTAGCGTTGGGTGGGGGCACAATTTAAACAGACTGGTGCAACGACCCAGAACTCACGACCGCTCTTGTTTTAGCACTGCAAGACGTAGATTGTTGCTGTAAAAAAAAAAAGTAAAGTAGGCCCGTCACGCCAAGTGGCGTGTAGGGAAATATGGTGTTAGTGACCCTATATTTTACAGACCTTCAGCACATGATTTTTGGGGTAATGTGGTCAGTATTACGCCCATGCTGCTTTACTTTCCCAGAAAAAAATCCGGTACCCATTTAAGGCTGGGTGAACCCGGAAGCCGTCGGTTGGGATCGAACCCTACCCCTTGTCCGTGGTAGTAAATTGTTGCTGTACCACATGTAATATCTGACAATGGAATAAGTTCATTACTTCGACTTTTGTATTGAACCCCATGTCACGTGAGGGTCTATTTGTGAAGGTTAAGGTCAACAGCGCGTGGCTTTATAACAAAATGGGCGTTACCGTAATAGACTAAAAATATGTTTCTAAATATGTAACGTGTTGTGCGAATGACATTGCGAACGGGTAGTTTTTTTTCCGTATATAATTATAGTTATTAAAAATACAAGACTATACAATTTCGCTTATTGATAATATGAATTTTCGTATATGCCTGCAAAACATGGAACCTAATGGAGAATTTTATTTAAACATATAAGCTGTTGAAATGAGATGTTTTCATGCGGTCCTCATCGGTAGCTCGCGCAAAATATTTATGGCTCTTAGGGTCTTTGGCAGGCGGTTGAAGTAGTAATGGTTAGGCAGTAAGTAGGTAAAGTAACCACCGGTTAGGTCGGGTAATTTTACCTGCTACTGTATGCAGTAAACAGTACAACCTGTGGCTGCCCTGCTGCCTTGCAGGTAAGCTCGGGAGAGTAAAAGGCTAAGGGAGGGTACCCCGGAGTAAAATAACCCCACTGCCTTGTGGGTGAGACTTTTTAGTCAAAGGCTAGCGGAGTAAACTGTAAACAAACCGATGGAAGGCAACAGAAAACCACCGTCGTAATTTCTTTGTATAATCATGAATCGCCACAACATTAGATATAACGACAACAACGTTAAAAGGGGGGGGGGGTTCCCATGGAAAACCCTCGTTCGGTAGGGGATATCATGTGCTACAGTTGATACCCAATCGTCTTCAAGCTACTGTAAGCAAAATAAAGATTAAACAGACTCTAAAGATAGGCACATGGAATGTGAGAACACTCATGCAGAAGGGTAAACTAGAAAATATCATACAAGAAATGAAAAGAATGGGTTTACAATTACTGGGACTTTGTGAAATGAGATACACCGGATCAGGGGAGATATATTCTGAAAGAAAAAAAGAGTTCTTAAATGTTACGTAGACCCAGTCTAAACATACGGATGCGAGTCATGGTCATGGACAATAGGACAACAGACAAGAAAATCACTGGAGGCTGTAGAAATATGGTTTTACAGAAGAATGTTCAGAATATCATGGACAGCTAAGAAGAGTAATGAAGAGGTTCTGAGAGAGGTCAAAGCAAAAAGAGAGCTAATTTCCAATGTTAGGAAGAGACAATCATCATTTTTGGCCATGTAATGAGAAAAGAACAACTTGAATATATTGTAACAACTGGAAAAATTGAGGGACGAAGAGATAGAGGGAAGCAAAGAGAAAAAATAACAGACAGCTTAAGAGAATGGTTTGACAGAAGGTCAACAACAGAAATGATAAATAGCTGCCGAGATCGAAAGTAGTGGAGAGACACGATCACCTACGCCACTAGGCCCGGTACTTGATGATGATGATGATGAAGTAAAGTAAAGTACCCCGTCACGTCTAGTGGCCAATAGGGAATATGGTGTTAGTGACCATAATTTTTACAGACCTTTGGCACATGAATTTAGGAGTAATGTGGTCAGTATTACGCCCGTGCCGCGTTACTTTCCCAGAAAAAATCCAATACCCATTAAAGGCTGGGTGAACCCGGACCCCGTCGATCAGGATCGAACCCGACCTCTTGTCCTTTGTAGCTCAGTTCACTAACCACTGAGCTATCGCGGCTCATGATTAGGTGAAGTTAGTTAAAGGCGTATTTCTAGGGCACCAGTGATGGGAACTTTGGAGGTTAAAGGTGTATTTCTAGGGCACCAGTGTTGAGAACTTTGGAGGTTAAAGGTGTATTTCTAGGGCACCAGTGTTGAGAACTTTGGAGGTTAAAGGTGTATTTCTAGGGCACCAGTGTTGAGAACTTTGGAGGTTAAAGGCGTATTTCTAGGGCACCAGTGTTGAGAACTTTGGAGGTTAAAGGTGTATTTCTAGGGCACCAGTGTTGAGAACTTTGGAGGTTAAAGGCGTATTTCTAGGGCACCAGTGTTGAGAACTTTGGAGGTTAAAGGTGTATTTCTAGGGCACCAGTGTTGAGAACATTGGAGGTTAAAGGTGTATTTCTAGGGCACCAGTGTTGAGAACTTTGGAGGTTAAAGGTGTATTTCTAGGGCACCAGTGTTGAGAACTTTGGAGGTTAAAGGTGTATTTCTAGGGCACCAGTGATGAGAACGTTGAAGGTTAAGGGCGTACGTTCATGACACGATCCAAGATATCTAGACCGCTTGATTTATTGAAACAGTAATTCGTATATTCTAGCATTATATGTTAAAGAAGGTTTCATATGTCATTATGCCCTTTTAAAGGCAAATAAAGATGTTTTAACGTGCTCTATGAGTTAACAAAAATAGAAAATAAACATCAGAAAGAAGAAACATTAATTAGAATACTGATATGTCAAGTCAACAATGAGATTATCTAGACCAATCCTTACCTTGGTAAATGTACAACAATGATTGTGGTAACAGGAGACAGATGTAGACACTAAAGATCCGAGAATTAACGTCACTGATCAAAACAGGCTTATAATCACGTGACTTGCTTACATCAGTTTTAATTTTGAAAACACAAACATAAGCACATATGTTCGTTATAATCTACAAGTGGCCTTTTATTTATAGTCCTAACATTTTGACATCGATTGTATATGAAATTATCATGAGTTTGATATTTTAAGAACTAATGGTAACTGGTAATTTGACTCACTAAGATTAATAATTGTCATGAGTTTGTTATTTTAGGAACTAATATTTACGATGCATTTGACTCACTAAGATTAATAATTGTCACGAGTTTGTCATTTTAGGAACTAATATTTACGATGCATTTGACTCACTAAGATTAATAATTGTCACGAGTTTGTCATTTTAGGAACTAATATTTACGGTGCGTTTGAATCACTAAGATTAATAATTGTCACGAGATTGTCATTTTAGGATCTAATATTTACGGTGCGTTTAACTCAATAAGATTAATAATTGTCATGAGTTTGTCATTTTAGGAACTAATATTTACGATGCGTTTGACTCAATAAGATTAATAATTGTCACGAGTTTGTCATTTAAGGAACTAATATTTACGAAGCGTTTGACTCAATAAGATTAATAATTGTCACGAGTTTGTCATTTAAGGAACTAATATTTACGATGCGTTTGACTCAATAAGATTAATAATTGTCACGAGTTTGTCATTTAAGGAACTAATATTTACGAAGCGTTTGACTCAATAAGATTAATAATTGTCACGAGTTTGTCATTTAAGGAACTAATATTTACGATGCGTTTGACTCAATAAGATTAATAATTGTCACGAGTTTGTCATTTTAGGAACTAATATTTACGATGCGTTTGACTCAATAAGATTAATAATTGTCACGAGTTTGTCATTTTAGGAACTAATATTTACGGTGCGTTTGACTCAATAAGATTAATAATTGTCACGAGTTTGTCATTTTAGGAACTAATATTTACGATGCGTTTGACTCAATAAGATTAATAATTGTCACGAGTTTGTCATTTTAGGAACTAATATTTACGATGCGTTTGACTCAATAAGATTATTAATTGTCACGAGTTTGTCACTTTAGGAACTAATATTTACGATGCGTTTGACTCAATAAGATTATTAATTGTCACGAGTTTGTCATTTTTAGGAACTAATATTTACGATGCGTTTGACTCAATAAGATTATTAATTGTCACGAGTTTGTCATTTTAGGAACTAATATTTACGATGCGTTTGACTCAATAAGATTATTAATTGTCACGAGTTTTTCATTTAAGGAACTAATATTTACGATGCGTTTGACTCAATAAGATTATTTTAATTTCTAACGTTTGATTTTGTAATTAGTTTTTGCATTTTGTGACGTTTAAGTAAACTATTGTTTAAGAATATTTATTAATATTTGGTAGTTTGTTGTAGTTGTAAGCACAGCAGTAAGTTCTACACCATATATATATCTATTATGATTGCTGTTTAATTCTGCAACAACTCCTAAGTCTACACTTATAAGAATGGTACCAACAATATGTTAAATCAACGTATACTCTGAAATGATTTAATGGACACACACAAAAAAGTATAGTACCCCCGTCACGCCAAGTGGCGTATAGGGAAATATGGTGTTAGTGAACCTATATTTTACAGACCTTCAGCACATGATTTTTGGGGAAATGTGGTCGGTATTATGCCCGAGCTGCTTTACTTTCCCAGAAAAATATCCAGTACCCATTTAAGGCTGGGTGAACCCGGAAGCCGTCGGTTGGGATCGAACCCTACCCCTTGTCCTTTGTAGTCCAGTTCACTAACCACTGAGCTATCGCGGCTCCCAATGGACAAAATAATTATAATATTTTTGGACACACTCAACGACATAAACACTGTGACCTAATTTTAACTATAAATAATCTATCAAATATAATAGTTTTTTACGATTTATGTTGTTTATATATTTATTCACGCGGTAGTGTACTAGCCTGATTGTGTGTGACTACCTTTAACACAAGGGAGCCGCGATAGCTCAGTGGTTAGTGAACTGGACTACCACGGACAAGGGGTAGGGTTCGATCCCAACCGACGGCTTCCGGGTTCACCCAGCCTTAAATGGGTACCGGATTTTTTTCTGGGAAAGTAAAGCAGCACGGGCGTAATACTGACCACATTACCCCAAAAATCATGTGCTGAAGGTCTGTAAAATATAGGGTCACTAACACCATATTTCCCTATATGCCACTTGGCGTGACGGGGGTACTTTACTTTCTTTACTTACCTTTAACACAAATCTGTTAAACACCCAAGTCAGTTCAAGTAAATCATACTAAAGAAACTACATCCGAGCGCTGTAAACATACCTCTTCCTCTGAATTGATTCGTTAAAGAAATTACACCTGTCCGTGGTGAAGATATTTATAGAAGACTACGAAATCTCCAGTCGTGTACTTAACATACGATTAATATTTCCTCTATGTGATACACATACAAAAATATGAACAAAAGATTACCTATTTCACAGCATATGTGTTTGGTTTTCTTTTATACTCTTTCCACAATATTGTGTATTCCGCAAATGTGCAAAATAAATGTATTGGAAAAAGTTGATAAAACCATAAAGAATGATTACGTTTTTTTTTTTTTTAGTTGATCCTACAAAGTGCGTAATCAAGAAGGCGGGGTCGCGCAGTCGCTGGAAAGGATTTCTCAGAGTGAATAGTGGTATTATAAAATAAGAGGAATCCTTGTACGGAAGGCGAAAGTTTCTCATGAAATTTTAATTGTCGGTTTTTGGAGAAAGTCACTCATGATTGCTTGATTTGTGTTCTCCCTCAACAGTGGCGTATGTTGCTCTTCAACTGTGGTGTGTGTTGAGATGAAAGTTGGGCTGTCTCATTCTAGCGTATTGTTTGAATTAAATATGGGGTAATTGAGGGGGCGGAAGGGGGTGGGGGGAGAGCTTTTAATCGTTGAATGTTGGAGATTTTGTAACTATATTGTGACGACATCATAATTCGTTCTAGAACCTAAACCAAAAAAATAAAATATAGAATTGTATAACTGGAACAAATATGTTGAATAAGTAAATCAATCTAAAAAATAAGGGAGTAAAGTAAAGAGCCCCCGTCACGTCAAGTGGAGTATAGGGAATATGGTGTTAGTGACCATAATTTTTACAGACCGTTGACACATGATTTTTGGGGTAATGTGGTCGGTATTACGCCTGTGCCGCTTTACTTTCCCAGAAAAAAATCCGTTACCCATTTAAGGATGGGTGAACCCGGAAACCGTCGGTCTGGATCGAACTTCCTCTTGTCCTTTGTAGTCCAGTTCACTAACCACTGAGCTATCGCGGTTCAATCTTAAAAAAATGCTCCTAAATTATTGCAAGCATGCCCAGCTGTACAATTTCTAAAACTTCGTCCTCCCAGTTAGCCACTGATACTTTGTTTAGCTACTGTCGTTAAAGGGAGTCGTGACAGCGCATTGGTTAGTGAACTGGACTACTAAAGGCAAGAGGTAGGGTTCGATCCTGATCGTCGACTTCAAGATTCACCCAGCCTTAAATCGGTACCGCATTTTTTTCTGGGAAAGAAAGCGGCACGGGCGAAATGCTGACTACATTACCCAGAATATAATGTGCTGACGGTCTGTAAACATGATGGTCACTAACACGATATTCCCTATACGCCACTTGGCGTGACTGGTCACTAACACGATATTCCCTATACGCTACTTCGCGTGACTGATCTCTAACACGATATTCCCTATAAACCACTTGATGTGACAGCACTTTACTACTTACTGTCGTTAACCATCTGCTATATAGCTTGTTCTTCTCTTTATGTTCACTTTTAATATCTGGAAGGGATGAGTGAATATTTTTCTCACAATTTGAAGCTTATCTTCATACAAAAGTCAGACAAAATGATTGCCTTTTCCAGCAGTTCATTAATTATATCACCCTTTTAAAATCATTACTTACTAATCATATAGAAAAATAGTACAATCACAGCGCCACAAATTCACTAACAGAAGCTCTGCAAATGTATCAAAATAAACAAACACAAACTATGCTCATTCCGACAATAATTCTCAACAGATCGTGACAGAAATAACAAAGCTATCTCTTTAACGAACGAAGACTTTCCTAGCATACATATATCACTACTATACCCAAGCCACTCACCGTTTCTACAGAAACACCGCCACTAGACAACCGCCAAGTCCTCTTAAGTTTCGAACGCAGATAGTACAAATAGGTGCTATGGTGCTTATGTTAAAATATTCATTTCTCTTATTTAAATAAACAAACGTATATATGTTTATTAACTTCTTTTCGGTATTAAATACTTTAATCATCATTTTTTGGTCATGCAATGAAAAGGGAATAGCTGGAATATATTGTGACAACTTGGAAAATTGAGGGACGAAGAGATAGAGGGAAGCAAAGAAAAAAGATACCAGACAGCTTAAGAGAATGGCTTGGCAGAAGGTCAGCAACAGAAATGATAAATAACTGTCGAGATCGAAAGTTGTGGAGAGACATGATCACCTAAGCCAGCATACATGGTACTTGACGATTATGATTGAATACCCTAGCTAACCTGGAATAAACGCTTCAGCCCTTAAAAATATTGTAACAACATATTTCAGATCAACGGTGATTGTCGAGTTTCTTAGGAGATTAGTAGTCAGTCTAATAAGGATTGATTCGTATAGTGATAACTCTACTTTAGCGTTGACTTTGCTGTATCGTTATTTTATTCTTGTCTTTTCTATCATCCTTAGAGCTACATGCCAACAAGGGCTTCTGTAATGCTTTCTGTTCATTGTTGTCTTTCCAAATCTTCTCCAGAAGTCATTTATTTTTGTGACTTCTGTCTCAAAGTTTCCTTTCCATGTATTTTTAGTCTTCGAGGTATTTTACATTTGACAGTCAGTCTCGCTGTGAGCGGTCGGACTTCGCCAATATGTTAAATGTCGCTTTCATTTTATATATAATTTAACTTTCAATATTATATATAATTTAACTTTCATATTATATATAATTTAACATTCATTTCATATATAATTTAACTTTCATTTTATATATAATTTAACTTTCATTTTATATATAATTTAACTTTCATATTATATATAATTTAACTTTCATTTTATATATAATTTAACTTTCATTTTTATATAATTTAACTTTCATTTTATATATAATTTAACTTTCATTTTATATATAATTTAACTTTCATATTATATATAATTTAACTTTCATTTCATATATAATTTAACTTTCATTTTATATATAATTTAACTTTCATTTTATATATAATTTAACTTTCATTTTATATATAATTTAACTTTCATTTTATATATAATTTAACTTTCATTTTATATATAATTTAACTTTCATTTTATATATAATTTAACTTTCATTTTTCCACTATCTCCAACATGTAGCACATATCTCTCTAGTTTTATCATTTCATCTCTTATCCCTCTGTTTATTTCTCCTTGACTTACTTGTCCCGATTATCTTAGATGTAGTAGAACTATCTGTATTTCATCGTTTGTTGCCGTTGTTCTCATTTTCTGAATAAGGCAGCATGTAGCCGAAACGTCAGTATTTTGTTGTATTCCTATTGTGTAAAGCTGTCACCTTACTTTGTATTTTGTTGTATTCCTATTGTGTACAGCTGTCACCATACCTTGTAGGAGTGTACGTTACATCCCAATACTAGCTCCTTACTACCAGCTTTACCGCAGCTCTGCAATTATTTGCCTGTTCGTCATTTCTAGTCTTCCCTGTTTCCTGTTGCCCTGTGGATTCCCACGTGAGAGCTCATCTAGCAATCAATGCTTCTGTTGCTTGACTAGCTTTGTTATTTTAATAATTTGAAAACTCCTACGTCAAACCTAGGTCATGCCTGCCGAAGACGGAATGTGTCAGCCACGGCGCAGGTTTTGGGGGAAATAACAGGACATACAAGAACGTATGAGTAATGACCATGCGACCTGCTCATCGTGTGCCATGATAAAGCCCTTACCCTTCCATCATGAAACAGGAAAAAATGGCAAATTAGCATGATCACAGGACTTGAACACTAAACAAGAAGATGAAAGGCTATTGTAATATCTCTTATATAATAGTATTGATATTTATTTACATATAAGTACTTTCCAAGATGATATTTGATTTTCTGTACTTCTTATATCGTCTCATAGTAAGTAAAGTACCCCCGTCACGCCAAGTGGCGTATAGGGAATATGGTGTTAGTGACCCTATATTTTACAGACCTTCAGCACATGATTTTTGGGGTAACGTGGTCAGTATTACGCCCGTGCTGCTTTACTTTCCCAGAAAAAAAATCCAGTACCCATTTAAGGCTGGGTGAACCCGGAAGCCGTCGATTGGAATCGAACCCTACCCCTTGTCCGTGGTAGTCCAGTTCACTAACCACTGAGCTATCGCGGCTCCTCTATCGTCTCCTGGTGAAAGTAATTTCTAAAGAGATTTTGCATTAGCAGGAAGCGATCTGAATATCATAAGTAACGCACCACCCCTTTTTCCTTAATAACAAGCCGTTAAATTCTTAAGAAAAAAGGGTGGGGGAGGAAGGGTCATGGCTCTGTGACGTCATGCGTTTGTTGCATTCTAGACTGTAAAGCTCGCGAGACACATGTATTTACTGCACTACCACCATATGTAATTTGCATGTTCACATATTTAGCTGCAGCCTGGAAGAGACATGCAGCCAATTACATTTAACCAAGTCTACCCAACACATTTAATTAACACACACTAGACACACCATTGAACATCATTACCAGCTTTCGTTTGTAAGACATTACGTGGCCTACTATGGCTTAGAGATACGGCTCGGCCATTTTAATTAATTCTCAACCCCTGTGTGGCTACCGGGGCCCTAACCACGGTTAGGGGAGAAAAGATTAGAGCTCCTGTCACTTGTCACGCCCCTGTAGCTACTGGGGCACGGTTAAGGGGAAAAAGACCAGAGCCACTGTCATCTGCCACGCCCCTGTAGCTATCGGGGCCCTAACTACGGTTAGGGGAAAAAAGAATAGAGCTACTGTCACCTGTCACGCCCCTGTAGCTACCGGGGCCCTAGCCACGATTAGGGAAGAAAAGATTAGAGCCACTGTCACCTGTCACGCCCCGGTACGCCCCTGTAGCTACCGGGGCCCTAGCCATGGTTAGGGGAGAAAAGAATAGAGCTACTATCACTTGCAACGCCCCTGTAGCTACCGGGCCCTAGCCACTGTTAGGGGAGAAAAGAATAGAGCTACTATCACCTGCCCACGCACCTGTAGCTACTGTGACTCTGACAGCAGTGGAGTCCGGGGTGATAAGGATAGAAGCACTGTTACTTGACGCAAAAGGTGACTAAGGGAGTTGGGGTCAAGGTATTCATCAGTGCTACAGAGTTCGTACATCTGAACTGAAACTATCTTTAGTACTTTCGCTTGTGTGTGGCGGTAGTGCTGTATACTGAGTGAATGTGAACACTATGGAGTTGTCTATTGTGCAATGAAGATGGTCTGTACACTAAACTAAAACCGCATCAGTATTAGCCAATCATAGTCTTTCATACCCCTTCTGGATTCATAGATCGTAGGCAAATCTCTCCTTTAAACGTTTTTCATGACGTTCTCTTTGTTTCCTTCCAATCAAAACCAATATCTTTGATGGTTCACGTGGCTTTACCTGTTCAGTGTCAAACTCCACTGTATTTTTTTTCTATTCGTGTGGATTCCATTATAAATTGTGTCTTACTCAACTTCCATCACATTTTTTCTAGTCTGTATTTGAAATCCTTCTGCATTTTCCTCATATTCCAAGTCCGGCTTGTTGCAGGAGCTACTGAGTTAAGTGCTCTGTGCACACCGTGAGCTGTGTGTTTCATTCGTTTTAATCGTTTTTCAATATTCCAAATGTTTACGATGAATGATGATATCGTATGACAGGGAACAGATGGCTGTGTTCTCTTTCTGTGCGGTTTCGCCTTATGTCTTTTGGCGTATACTGAGACTGCTATGATGAGGGCTACAATACCTTTCTTTGTTTGGGAGATGAGATAGTAATTTGGATGATTCCACTTATACGTGCGATTGAGCAATTATAGATTTTAATTTGTTTGCAGTGATACCGGGGCCTTCCATAACCATAGCCATAGCCATAAACATAACCATAACAATAGCCATAAACATAACCATAACCATAGCCATAAATATAACCATAACCATAGCCATAAATATAACCATAACCATAACCATAAACATAACCATAACCATAGCCATAAACATAACCATAACCATAGCCATAAACAAAACCATAACTATAGCCATAAACATTACCATAATCATAGCCATAAACATAACTATAACTATAGCCATAAACATAACCATAACTATAGCCATAAACACAACCATAACCATAAACATAACCATAACCATAGCCATAAACATAACCATAGCCATAAACATAACCATAACCATAGTCATAAACATCCTTCTGTATTTTCAAATGATAACCCGTTACTCAGTCGGCTCTTGTGTAGCTATAATGTTTATGTTTTCATCAGACAATTGTTTATACATATCTGTAGTCACACAAACACACATATATGTACTTGTTGTTACATGCCAATGATGATAGAGCACGTCGATGCAACCAGCAGGCTAACGATGTTCAGGAATAAGTAAAAGCGAATCTTGTATTATCTGCATTATCAAGACGCAGAGAACAGTCGCTAAATTATGTCCTACATTGACGTAGTAGTTATTTTATGTTGGCATCAAGACCTGGGTGGGTAGGAAATCCACAGATTCCCCAGAATAATTTATATATTTAACCAACTTAACTGTCCTGCAACGTGCTAAGACCTTAACAATCATGTCGATGCTCAGAAGTCGAAGGCTAAGATGGCTGGGGCATGTCCAACGGATGGAAGAAAAACGCATTCCTAGGCAAATACTATATGGCGAGCTAAAAACGGAAAAAGACAAATCGGCAGACCTAAACTACGATACAGAGATATCTGCAAATCATCTCTGAAAGACTTCTCCATCTGTGAAAACGACTGGCAACATCTGGCAAGTGATCGCACATCATGGAGAGCATGCATAAGGAACGGTATAACAACATTTGAGACTGTGCTAAGACAGGACTTTGAAGAGAAGAGACTCATGAAAAAGGATGGTAAACCCTGTGGATCAGCGAGCCTGACCTGTTCATTATGTGACCGCGTGTGTTTGTCAAACATTGTAGAATTAGCCACGAGAGAAGCTGTTCAGCAAAAACAATACCTCAAAAAAATACATGTCTCTGTCACTGCATCTATCCATCTTCTTCTGGGTCTTTCTCTTGGTCTTTTTCCATGCATTCTCGAGAAGAACGCCCTTGATGGTGATTGGTGAGGATTCATTCTGACCAGGTGGCCAAACCATTTAAATTGTTGTTGTTCTATATATTCCTGGCAGGGTTTTGTTCCTACTATTTTTCTTATGGTTTCATTTGGTATTCTATCTCTTCTTGTGTTGTTTGTTACATTTCTCAAGCATCGCATCTCACATATATTGATCTTTCTTAATTGAGATTTAGAAAGGGTCCATGTTTGACTTTCATAGCACAAAGTTGGTATGAAAGTGCTATTTATCATTTGTTGTTTAGCTGGCATAGAAATGTTTGGATGTCTTAGCAATGGTGAAAGCTGGTATGTAACAGCATTTGCTTTTTGTATTCTCATGTCAATTTCTCTGTCTAGTTTTCCATCTTCTGTGAACATTGTGCCCAAATACTTGAATTCCTCTACTTGTTTTATTTCTTTATCTTTGATCTTAATGTTTAATGGGTGTCTTAATTTGCTTATTCTCATAGCCTCTGATTTGCTGTGTTAATTTTCATACTGTAGTTTGTGCAGCTTTTATCTCGAGATGTTATATGCTGTTGTAGCAGGTTTCTATCCTCATATATTAGGCATTGGTCATCTGCGAAGAGTAGCTCGTTGATGTTGGAATTTTCTACCTCTGTGTTATGTGATTTTTCCTTATTGTTGGTTGTTTCCTGATTTATTTTGTCCATATATATGATGAAGAGGAGTAGTGAGAGGACACATCCTTGTCTTACTCCTGTTGTAACCTGAAACCATTCTGACAGACCTTCCGATGTTCTAACGGCACTTTGACTGTTTTTATATAATGCCATTACATTATCTAGTAGTTGTCCTGCTACCCCGTAAGTTTTTAAAGTTTGCTAAAGTTTGTTCCTGTCCACACGATCAAACGCTTTTTCCTGATCTATAAACACTATATTTAGGTTTCTCTCATATTCTATTGTTTTTTTCACATAGTTGTCTCAATGTAAACATAGCATCAGTACAGCTTTTGCCTTTTCTGAATCCGAATTGATTATTATTTAACTGAGGTTCTATTATGTATCTTACTCTCCTCTCCAATATTTTAGCATACATTTAACCAACTTGACTCAATAGGGATATTCCTCTGTACATTTCACACTCCCTTTTGCTTCCTTTATTCTTCCAAAATGAGACAATAATAGCTTTTTACCAGTCGTCTGGGACTTTTCTTTCTTCCCACGCCATATTGAATATTATATATATTAAGCCAATTTATAGCTGTTTTCTTACAGGCTAGTAGCATTTCTGTTGTTATTCCATCTATACCAGCTGCTTTGTTCTTTTTATTCTGTTTCAATGCCCATTCTACTTCTGCTTTAAGTATATTCGGTTCCTGTTCATCATACTGCCTATGTTTAAACTCTGGAATTTCCGTTTGTATTTCCCTGATTTAATAGTTCCTTAAAGTATTCTCTCCATCTGATTATTATGTTTTTCCTGCTGCTGATTGGTCTACCATTCTTGTCGTTTATTATAGTGGTTGGGTTTCAATCATTATTTCTTACTCTCATTGCTTTTACACTTTTGAAAAATTCTCTTGGTTCCTCTCTACATGTTCTTGCCAATTCTTCACCAAGTGCTTTCCAAGAGTCTGCTCTTGTTTGTTCTATGATCTTATTGATTTAGAGTACTAACATGTAAAACTTAAGAGCTCCAGAAATGCGTCATTTTTTTCTCTTATGTCCCATCGAGTGTGGAGGCAACCAGAAAGACAAAAGACGAACCAGAAGGAAAATCAGATTAGAAGAACACAAAAGTAAAGAAAATTTCTTTGAATTACACGTAAAAAATGTAGCAAAAAGAATGATGAACTCCTTAAAGAGACTCTTTTCATCGTCACAGACCGAGAAAGCAATCACTTCGCTTCTGTAGTTGAAGTATTTATTAAAGCATTAACAAAGTTCCTGCTCTTCATGCGCCGGAGAAATTCGAGCATATTTGATATTCTTCCGCGTTGAACGCGATAGAAACACGAGTACTTGCCGCTATGAGGATTGTCAGTACTTCCTTTGTAGTTTTGTCATTCCTTTAGACTTTTGTTGCACTCCGTCAAGCTGTCTTTGAACGATTTTACTGTATAATAGAAGAGGTCGGGTGTCGCCTAAACATTCGAGCGTTTCCGATTTCAGTCCATAAGGGATTTTATATTCACGTATAAATATTATAGAAGTCATAAACCAATATTATAGAAGTCATAAACCAATATTATAGAAGTCATAAACCAATATTATAGAAGTCATAAACCAGTTTGATTACAGAATCCTATTTAACGATAATCAATATTTTCTGTTTGTTTTTACACATGAGGTATTTTGCTGCAGTTTTCACTTATGTGATAGCATGTTTGTGTTAATGCTATAGAAGAATACCCGACTGGGCTACCGACGTTCGGACAACCTGTGTTAGATTCCCGCTGGAAGAAGTGTGAGTTGTACTCGTGGTTAGAAAAGAAAAAATACTCCCGCGGTCGGCCCAGCCGCTGGCAGAAATGGGTACCAGGGTATTACTCTGGGAAGGTGAGGAATGCCGTCTCGCATCGTGAGTCTCGATGCTTGAAGCGACACTATCCAGAAGTTTCCTAACGTTTCTGGAACGACGACCGAGCACATATGGGCACTCACGTGCTAAAATGTCGATTAAAGTCTCGTACTATACCTTTATTTTTATCTAAGAAAATAGAGAGGGGGGGGGGAGGGAAGAAATGGTGAGAGAAAGCTAGTGGAAAAGGAATGAGATGAAGAGAAAAAAATGGGATGAATTGAGAATAAATTATTTAGGGAAAAGAGAGAAGGAAGAAGAGTAATAGAGGTAAAGAAAGAAAGCAGTAGAAAAAGGAAACAAAGTGAGAGAGACGAGTCGGAGAAAGTGTGTGGAAAATATAGGAAGACAAAGAGACGAAAATGAATTGACAGAGAAAGAAGTGCTATGTGTATATAAGGAGAAAGAAGTGCTATGTGTATATAAGGAGAAAGAAGTGCTATATGTATATAAGGAGAAAGAAGTGCTATGTGTATATAGGAAGAAAGAAGTGCTATGTGTATATAAGGAGAAGGAAGTGCTATATGTATATAAGGAGAAAGAAGTGCTATGTGTATATAGGAAGAAAGAAGTGCTATGTGTATATAAGGAGAAGGAAGTGCTATGTGCATATAGGGAGAAAGAAGTGCTATGTGTATATAAGGAGAAAGAAGTGCTATGTGTATATAAGGAGAAAGAAGTGCTATGTGTATATAAGGAGAAAGAAGTGTTATGTGTATATAGGAAGAAAGAAGTGCTATGTGTATATAAGGAGAAGGAAGTGCTATGTGCATATAGGGAGAAAGAAGTGTTATGTATATATAGGGATAAAGAAAGGAAAGAGAGAAAATACAAACATAAAGATTTCTTCATAGCGTTTACCCATTAAGTAGTCATGGACGCACTGTGCCGATTGTTTACGTCAAAACCATGATATCTGAGCCTTTATCCCCGACACATCCGACTTCAGCATGGGTAGGTATTTTAACAATCTTTGCCCTGGCAACGACCATATTTGGTCTTACATTTTTCAGCTTTTATTCAACTTTTGCAGGGGGCTCCTCTTTAAGGTGAGCAAACCCCACACGGAATCTCCTGATTCACCGTTCTCAGAGAGGGCTAGACATAGGATCTCACTAGAGACCGCAGGATGGTGAAGCCATAAGGAAACCACGGATCCGAAGTACCTAGCAAAACGCTAAAAATAACTTGAGGAGAGAGGCAACAATAGGAGATATCAGCCCCCCTCGCCGATATTTAAAAAATAACTCGCTGGCAAAACATAGATATCTAGCGAGATATAATACGAGTCCTGTGCAAGGTCTGACACTTGATAAAAAAGATAGTCGGACACAGGAGATTGAAATTTCTGCCCAATGTGCCGTCTTCGCTTCGATAGGACAATAAGCAGATAGATGGCGAGATTCGAACTCTGCACCTTTCTGTCCAGAGGTATACATTCTACCTCTAAACCACACAGTCCTTCGAGAAACAGAGGTTATATTTTAAATATAGAAGGGAAAACACCCTTGCCTGTATTTTCATAACGGAGAATGTGTTATGAAGCTTTCTGAAGCTGTTATGAAGCTGTTATGAAGAAATACAATATGAAATGCAGTCATCTATATATTAGAATCAGAATAGCTAATGCAGCAATGTCTTTCAGAAGCCTTGAAAAGTTGTGGAAATCGAAACTCATCAGCACAAACACAAAATTTAGACTGTTCAAATCAAATGTACTATCTACCCTTAAATATGCGTGTGAAAGCTGGAAAATAACAAGAGACATAGAAACAAAGTTGAACGCATTCGAAAATAAATGTCTAAGGAAAATACTTGGTATAACGTGGAACGAATTCAAAACAAACGAGGAAATTAGAGAAATCGCCAATCAACCACTAATATCTTCAGTAATAAAGAAAAGACGATGGTCATATGTTGGACATGTGATGAGAAGAGATAATAACCGTATAGCAAAGCAAGCCCTCATGTGGGAAACAACAGGAAACGAGGAAGACCCAGGGAGACACTGAGAAGAACATTGATGAGAGAGGCAAAAGCAGCAGGAATCGGCTCCCTCAATGAGATAGAGCTGCTTGCACAGAACAGAGACAAATGGCAAAGTTTGATATAAGATCTTTACAGGGATTTAAAACTGCAAAATAAAAATTCAGATAAAAGAAGGAGTATCTGGGTCTACGTCCTATGGTCCGGCTACCACTCGAAAGGTCAATAGATAGATAGACAGACAGACAGACAGACAGACATACAGACAGACAGACAGACAGACAGACAGACAGACAGACAGACAGACAGACAGACAGATAGATAGATAGATAGATAGATAGATAGATAGATAGATAGATAGATAGATAGATAGATAGATAGATAGATAGATAGATAGATAGATAGATAGATAGATAGATAGATAGATAGATAGATAGATAGATAGATAGATAGATAGATAGATAGATAGATAGATAGATAGATAGATAGATAGATAGATATAAACGGATCTGTAATACGACGCCAAAGCAGTGCCTTGCATTGGCATTTACAGCTCGCTTAGCAGGCAGAATAGTCAAAGAAGACATTGGTGCATACGTTATGACCAAGAGTAGCATGACGATGGAGGTGAAGGTAGTGACCAGGGCATTCATCTGGTTAGAGTCACAAGACTACACCCACGCCAGCATACAAAGTGATTCGATGAGCATGATGGGAAAAATGGAGATGGGCTCTGTACGCAGGCAATGGGTAGAGTCATTGCAGAGATCAAAAATACGTAGGGTCACATTTGTCTACTTCCCTGGACATGCGGAAGTACGTGGAAATAAAAGAGCGGACAGGTTGGCTAGCTGTGCTGTCAACCAATGGATCGGGCGGATGTCATCAATGCCCTCCGAGATGTGGGATGGGCACATGACTTCGACAACCATGAGTCCGCGTCTGGACACTGCGGGACTTGCTGAGAAGAAGATCTGAGCACCTATGGACATGTTCGGATTGCATTGATGATGATCCGCAAATAACTCAATAACTCAATAACTTAATATGAAATAATGCATCTATCAAACAATAAATAGTGGACAGAAAAAAAAATAAAATAAACAAGTAAATAAAATGCAACAATATATTCAGTGTAACACTTTTTAAAAACAACGTTTCTAAATAAAATGTTATAAAAGTGCATTACAAACAAACATACAGCGATAAGAGCTGATTACATAAGCAGACATGTTCATGAACTGCAGCCAGTGTGGAGCACAGCGAGGTATGACAATGTCTGCAGTAGGAAGATAACATTTCTGCCACTCACATTTTGGCGGTTGATGCAAAGTAGTTTACAGCTTGATGAGCACAGTGTGAGGTTGAAGAATGACTCTGTTGGGTGTCTTTCAAAGCGGGACGTTGCTGTTGAGGAGAAGGGTTCTCAACTTGTGGATTGAGGCTACGGAGTTGTACAGCTTTTTTTTTTATTTCCTTTTTTTTTTTTTAAAGTTCATAAGCGAGCCTCCAGAGACAGGTATGGATCGATCCAGGAGAAAGTGGAACTATGTGTAAGCTAGGAGCACGTGGAACTGTGTGTCAGATAGGAGAAAGTGGAACTGTGTGTAATCTAGGAGAAAGTGGAAATGTGTGTCAGATAGGAGAAAGTGGACCTGTGTGCAAGCTATGAGGAAGTGGAAATGTGTGTCAGATAGGAGAAAGTCGAACTGTGTGTAATCTAGGAGAAAGTGGAAATGTGTGTCAGATAGGAGAAAGTGGAACTGTGTGTAAGCTAGGAGAAAGTGGAACTGTGTGTAAGATAGGAGAAAGTGGAACTGTGTGCAAGCTAGGAGAAAGTGGAACTGTGTGCAAGCTAGGAGAAAGTGGAACTGTGTGCAAGCTAGGAGAAAGTGGAACTGTGTGTAAGCTAGGAGAAAGTGGAACTGTGTGTAAGCTAGGAGAAAGTGGAACTGTGTGTAAGCTAGGAGAAAGTGGAACTGTGTGTAAGCTAGGAGAAAGTGGAACTGTGTGTAAGATAGGAGAAAGTGGAACTGTGTGTAAGCTAGGAGAAAGTGGAACTGTGTGTAAGCTAGGAGAAAGTGGAACTGTGTATGAGCCAGGAGAAAGTGGAAGTGTGTATAAGCTAAGAGATATTGGAAGTGTGAAAACTTTCAGAAATAGATATTGTATAACGTAGGTATCTTTGCTCATCTTGGCGGACTGAGTACATCATGTAACGTATCTTTGTTAATCTAGGCGGTCACCATGTAATCACACTCAACAAAAAGAGGCGCGGCCCCATCAGAACAGCGCCGACCACACAGAGAGCACGAACAGACACTCAGAAAACCTTAATCATAAATCACATTATGTTCTATCTTCAGTCGTCTTGCCTGTGTTTTGCTTGTAGTTTTGTTTTATTATGCGTCTGCTTGAGGGTCGCGCCGCTTTTACAGCCGGTCTCTGACAGAACGTCCAGTGTGCGTAGGTACATTGTATTACGGTTTGCAGCAAACTGTGATAGTTACGTCTTTCGGCCAGACACATCCGCATTCATCTTAGTATTAGTGAGTACCAGGATGTTTCTCCTCTCTATCCACAGTCACTTGGCCAGACTGCAAACCGTACGGAGGAGGTGAATTAAAATCTTGATAAACTGTTGATTCTGACGAAGACTACCGTGAGATTCTGACCACTTTTCTGACGAAGTCAACCTTGAGTTTCTGACCCCTTTCTGTTGCAGTCAACCGTGAGTTTCTGACCCCTTTCTGTTGCAGTCAACCGTGAGTTTCTGACCCCTTTCTGTTGCAGTCAGAAGTGAGTTTCTGACCTCTTTCTATTGCAGTCAGCCGTGAGTTTCTGACCTCTTTCTATTGCAGTCAGCCGTGAGTTTCTGACCTCTTTCTATTGCAGTCAGCCGTGAGTTTCTGACCTCTTTCTATTGCAGTCAGCCGTGAGTTTCTGACCTCTTTCTGTTGCAGTCAGCCGTGAGTTTCTGACCTCTTTCTATTGCAGTCAGCCGTGAATTTCTGACCCCTTTCTGTTGCAGTCAACCGTGAGTTTTTGACCCCTTTCTGTTTGCAGTCAACCGTGAGTTTCTGACCCCTTTCTGTTGCAGTCAGCAGTGAGTTTCTGACCCCTTTCTGTTGCAGTCAGCCGTGAGTTTCTGACCCCTTTCTGTTGCAGTCAGCCGTGAGTTTCTGACCTCTTTCTGTTGCAGTCAGCCGTGAGTTTCTGACCTCTTTCTGTTGCAGTCAGCCGTGAGTTTCTGACCTCTTTCTGTTGCAGTCAGCCGTGAGTTTCTGACCTCTTTCGGACGAAGCCAACAGTGAGTTTCTAACCACGTTCAGTCTAGATAATGTCCGCTCGTCGATGGTTTCAATAGATTCGGACGTGACAATGAGACAGCGCAACTCTACCTCACTAAAATTCGAATTCAACGTAAACCACAACTTACGTTAGCTAACTCTGTTGCCCTATCCGTCACGAACCACCATCAGTTTCCTTCACTTTATTTAGTATCCTAATAGTGTGTAACTTCGCCCGTTCGCTGCCGGGGCCCGAAAGGGAGTAAAGAATAGTGGTGCTGTACCCTACCAGGCATGTTCGTAAGAAGCGAGAAAGGAGGGTTAGGCATGGGACTGGCTATCCCATACTGTAAAAAAATAAGCCGAAAAAAATTTCACAAACATGGACAAGCCAACTGAGAGTATTATACAACAGGCCCTTTTTTGGAATACCCAAGGGAAAAGACAAAGAGGAGACCAAGAAATTCTTAGAGATGACAGATAGAAGCAGAGATGAAGATGATGGGGAAGACATGGAATGATCTTAAAAGAATGGCAAGAAACAGAACGACTTGGAAAGTGTTTGTTGACGACCTATGCTCCACAGGAGATGAAAGGTAGAAGAAGAAGAAGAAGTGTGTAACTTGTGAAATAGAATTTTAGGGCTGATCACAAAAGAAATAAATTTGGTTAAGCGTTTCTTTTTTTTGTTACTTCTTCAAAACATAGAACGACCTGATACAGAATGTATTTCTACATACCCTGTTGCGGTCAGTGACATTGACACTTATAACAAATCTCACGCGGAAAGTGTTACTCTAAAATGATGTATGATAAGAATGGAGATAGAGACAGATAATGAATTGTTAACATAAGGGTAAGTTTTAGGCATTGAGTCAGTTCTGCACTATCTACAAGCAACAGGTTTGGCTACCTCCATAAAATGCATGAAAATGTCTTACAGCTTCAGGACGTACACCAAGTTAACTAGTGAATTTAGACCACGCGGACGACCAGAAAACAATTGTTAGATGATATTAAAGTAACTTGTGACTACCCAAGAAGGCAGAAAACAAGCTAGCGCAATAAAGTTCAGCCTACCTCGTCACCGGAGAGAAGAAAACACCGGCAATGAATCTCGTATAACGAGAGAAGAACTACTACTATCATTCTATCTTTAGTCCTATCGAGGCGAAGACGGCACACAGGGCAGAACAATTCCAGACTCTTGTGTCCGACGATCTTTTTCATCAAGTGTCAGACCTTGCAAAGGACCCGCATTATATCTCACTACACGGCTATGTTGTGGGCGAGTAGCTCAGTCTCGACGAGGAAGCTGATGCCTACTATTGTTGCCTCTCGATTCAGTGTTCTTTTTAGTATTTCTCTAGGTTTCCCATTTTTTTTCCTTTACGCTCTCGTTCCCACTTGAAGGCCTGCTTTGATATTCTCTTGTTGTCTCTTCTAATCACATGACCAACATATGACCACCTTCTATTGATTAGAATTTATATTTTTGGATGCTTTCTGATTTCTCTAGCACTAGTCTTGAACTTATTTCATGCTGTTCGAAGTATTTTCCTTAGACATTTGTTTCAAATGCTTCCAGTTTATTTCCTGTTTCTACAACAGAATCTTTAATCAAATGTAAATAATTCTTGTGAAAACCTTGATCAGCCAATCCCTCTAACTTGGGAGATTATTGGTTTTAGTTGTCATGAACAATTTCTCAAGCTCGCCCCAAGTAAGGCATTCTCTTAAAAAAAAAATATGTTAAGCAAAGTTCCTCCAATCCATTTGGCGTATGGGGATTATTGTGTTAGTACCATATGTTATCAATTACCAACCGCATAATTGATGAGTTTGGCTGCGATCACTTTCGGTGCGGATATGGTGGGGACTGCAGCTGCCTTTCTTTGTTTGGATCCTTCAATGCGATGAGATGTTATAGTTCGCTTCAGATTTTTTGCCTCACTTCAAAAAACCACAGCTCAGCAACCATTTGTGCTACAGTGCTGATATTTTGCATGTAACCTACTGAATCTCATAACGTAATAGAAAAAATAATTAATTGCAAACAAACTGCTGGTTTTTCTTGTGCGCTTGCTTACCAGGAGGATAAAAGTATGATTAAACTTGGGCACATTTGAATCAAAATTTAAGAGTATTTACCCCTTCCATATCACTTCAAGAATGATTTAAACATCTTCATTTGGGAATTTCCTTTATATGTTTGGTGGGTAAAGGCACCGGTTTACACTATTGAATTGCAAATGTCAGATTTTTGTCAATATTTGCACATATGTGTAGCAAATTTCTCTTATATTCGGTGCGCAATTCTGGTTTTGCACTTACTGGATTAAAATTTGTCAACTTTTTGTATCACGTCATTAGTATAACGTCACCAAAATACAAAATCAAATTATTTACATAGGCGTGTTTTGTGAGTTGTGCCCTTAACAATGAGTTTAAAGTTGAAATTTGTTACTGAACAAAATATTACAAAGAAATTATATTTATATTTTTGTAGAGAGGCAAAACGAGGGAGTCTATATCACAGCATATCAAATCCTGAAAAGAGAACGATGCACGTGTTAGGTTTAAGTAAACGGTCGTTTCATAGATCAGTGAAAAATGTTCAATGTGAATGTTCAAGGAAAGAAAGAAGTCGAGGAAGAAAACATTTGTTAGACAGTTTTGACAGAGAACTTGTCCGCAGAGAGATTTGTAAAATGTTTGACTTAGGGGAAGAAGTTACCATAAGGAAACTTAAGATTTGGCTTAAAAAGAACACCAGTATTGCTGTATCAAAAACTACACTATGGAGAAGTGTGCGGAGTTTAGGCTTCACTTTTAGAAAATATTCTTGTGGAAGAAACATCATTTGCGAGAAACCTCATTTAGTAGCTGCAAGAAGCAAATATTTACGTGAAGTTAGACAAATGCGTAATGAAGATTATGACATTGTGTACTTGGACGAAACATGGATTAATGCCCACCACACAAATGAAAAAGAATGGCAGTCATTAGATGGGACTATTAAAAGGTATGTACCTAGCAGCAAAGGAAAGCGCCTTATAGTGGCACATGCTGGGAGCAAAAATAATGGCCTGGTGGAGAATGCTGAACTTGTTTTTATTGCAAAGTCAACTGATAACCAGGATTATCATTCAGAGATGAACAGTCATATGTTCAGAGATTGGATTAAAGACACTCTTTTGCCTTTATTAGATCGACCATCTTGTTTGATCATGGATAATGCATCTTACCATAACAAAGTGGCACAAGAAGATAAAGTTCCAACATCATCAAGCACTAAAGCTGAAATAAAGACATGGCTGACAAGGGAACAAATACCATTTAACGATATGTATCTCAAGCTGAATTACTTTCACTTGTAAAACAGATACAACGGCCAAAGATATTTCAAATAGATAAATTAATTGAAGAACATGGTCATAGATGTTTGAGGCTGCCTCCATATCACTCACACCTAAATCCTATTGAATTAGTTTGGGCAAAGATCAAAGGGCAAGTAGCATCCGAAAATAAAACTTTCAAATTATCTGATGTTAAAGAGCTTACCAATGTTGCTATTTCAAACATAGACAAAGATTATTGGGCTAGTTGTGAAGACCATGTTATGGTTGAGGAAGATAAGTATTGGAGAAACGATGGTCTGTGGGTTATTCAACCAAAAATGGTAATACGTCTATTAGATTCGGCAGATTCTGAATAAAACTCATTTGTTTGAACTTACTGAAGTGACTTTGTTGGAGTTGGAAACTCTGGATACGGACCACTTCAGGAACTGTTTTTTTAGTGAGTTGACGATGTATTCTGTGTTCTTAAAATAAATAATTTCTATTCGGTGAATGTTCGGCCTATTTTGATTTGATTCAATATTAGTTGTATAATTAAAAGAGCCCAATCCAAATGGGTAGCATGTTGTGAAAAAGTGCAATTGTGGCGGTTTATTCCCTATACACCTTCAGGCATGACAGGAACACTTACTTACTTACTCTCTTATTATAAAGTAATAATGTCCCTTATATAAAAAATAAAAGTTACGCCTTTTCCTCTAAAAAGTGTAAAAGATCTTCATTTACCGTACATTCTTTTTTTGTGTCAAAATAAATACAAATATGAAGGAGATCAAGGAAGTTGCCGCTTTGAGGAAACGGTAACACATACGATAATTTAAATGATAAATTCGTTACGTCATTGAAAATCTAAGGTCGCATGCAAAAAATCATGGTATTCCATCAGACGGTTTTTCGAGATATTACTGGAATTAGGGAGGCAAACAATCTGAAACAAACTATAATTCGGATGATTCCACTGGCACGAGCTGTTGAGTAATTATGGATTTAATTCGTTTGCAGTGATACCGGGACCTTCGACTAACTACAACTACAAATGATGGGTGTTGTGGCCGGCACCAAGGGATACAACTCTACTCTCATAAACACAAATATCTAATGTTCAGAGGTTTAAATGAAACAATCTCGAAGTTGTGTCGGGTAGAAACAAAATTAGCGACATCTCTGAATTGAGCCCAAGGCGATCCTGATCAGTGGAGATGACACAAACCACTCAACTACCGCATGTAATTTCCCATGGCAAAAATATGATCTGCTCTAAAGGTCAACTAAATTAACTTCGAGAGCATCATCAGCATGTTCAGGGTGTCCGACTCGTTAGAGGACCCGGAATTTCTGACTAGCAGGGTGGCCAAAGTCTATTCGAAATGACATGGCCGAAATTCAGAACTTTTATTTTAGTCCGCGTCATTGCTGAAAAGCTGACGTACGGTGTTCGAAGCCCACGGTAGACAGAAAGGATTTTTTCTATCGGGGGGGGGGGGGGGAATAAAAATCCTGAGTCGCACACGTCGTGGGACTTCTTGACCAAGCGCCTTTATCCCTCTGGTTCTATCGTTGCCTCCCGACATACACCAGCAATGGTACTATGTGTCGTAAAGATAGTTTTTTTTTTTGACCGCCGTGTGACTACGGACCCTCTCCTTCCCCCCTCCCCCAAGTGGGGGTAAACAAGAACAGATTCACTGTTGCCTGCCACGCGTGTTGTATGAAGCGACTAAGGAGTTTGTAACTGTCGCCTGTTCTGTCAATTATGGCGCACACAGAGCGACATTATCAACGAAAATTTACCCATGTATTATGGAACATGCTGTGACAAGCGGTGGGGCAGATGTGGCGAGTTCATGACTGCAATGATTCCATGGATAGAATGGAATAAAAATGGCCACCTCCCTCGCTCGAGGTTCCGGGTTCTCTAGCGAGTGGGACAGCCTATATTAGACCAGGTCACTTGACTGGGCACATCCTGGTAAAACAAGAACAGGAGGGAAATCCCAATTTAAAACCCAAAAAATATAGAGGCGGAATAATTATGAAAGATATCCGTTTATAAGAAGTTCAACTTAACAGAGACAGTCTAGGACTTCTTTATTTAGTAAGATTGTTTACTCATTAGGGACAACTCAAATACAACAAATAACTTGCGGGAAGGACAATGAAGCCAGCGAACATATCAGTTTTCAAGGGCAACTGTTTATTAAGACTAACCTGCACCGAAAGGTATATCGGTTAATAAGCCATGATATCGCGTTATTGTTTTTAGAAAGAAAGAATGTTTGGAGAATATTGTCGGGTAGTGAAGTAATTCACCGCATTTACAGGCCAGGAGGCCAGTGCTCCTACAAGCTGATAATATCCTATGTCCTAACTCACTATCTGGGGAGTCAATTACCCACTCATTTTTCTCATTAAACAATGTCAAACTGAGACCGGATATGATCATCGCCAAGCCACTAAGTTAATGATATGATTTATGAATATTAAAAGGCGCTTATTTACCCATACTTGGATTTCCAATTGACTTTTGATGATAGCTTCACGTACTTATTTACCTATACTTGTACTTCCCAATGACTTTTGGTGCTATAGTGGGTTTCAAAACTTATGCCATCAAACTGTATCTAATATCCTGAAAATTCCGGTACGGATTTCCATTAAATTTTGCATGCAGTCTTAGATTTTTCCATGACGTTATGATTTTATAATTTAAAATAACGCAGATAATACAGTTTCCTTACAGCAGCAACTTTCTTTGATCTTTGTCGACACTATAATGTCACCCGTTTATTTACCCAAACTTGTGTTTCCCATCGACCTTTGGTTCCTACCACCTCACAGGTGTAGCGATGGTGTTTGTCAGTTTTCTATGTTTATGATGTGCCAGGCCTATAATCGTAGACATAATTAATTGCTGTAAAATACGACACAGCGCATCTTCGGCTATTTACACACTTCCGGTTATAACGCTTGGATTAAAAACAGTCATCGACTAATAAATGACAATCTGCAACATAATTAATGAACCAAAGCTGATCACATCTTACTTTACTTCCCCGGAGTGAGCAACGAAATAAGCTTAGAAGTCTAGAAAAGGAGGAGAGATCGAAGAGGGAAGGCAACCTGGTACCTACATTATATTGAAATCAAATATACTGGTCGAAAGACATATATATATATATATATATATATATATATATATATATATAGTAAGTAAAAAGTAAAGAGCTCCGTTACGCCAAGTAGCGTATAGGGGATATGGTGTTAGTGACCTTAATTTTTTTTCTAACTTCGCCACATGATTTTTTGGGTAATGTAATCAGCATTACGCCCGTGCCGCTTTACTTTCTCAGATAAATTCCGGTACCCATTTAAGCTGGTGAACCCGGAAGCCGTCGATCAGGATCGAACCCGACCTCTTGTTCTTTGTAGTCAGTTCACTAACGACTGAGCGATCGCGGCTCCTATAGATATCATCATCATCAAGTACCGGGTCTACTGGCGTAGGTGATGGTGTCTCTCCACAACTTTCGATCTCGACAGCTATTTATCATCTGATGTTGACCTTCTGCAAGCCATTCTCTTAAGCTGTCAGTTATTTTTTCTCTTTGCTTCCCTCTATCTCTTCGTCCCTCAATTATTCCAGTTGTCTCTTCTCATTACATGGCCAAAAAATTATGATTGTTTCTTCCTAATATTGGAAATTAGCTCTCTTTTTGCTTTGACCTCTCTCAGAACATTTTCATTACTCTTCTTAGCTGTCCATGGTACTCTCAACATTCTTCTGTAAAACCACATTTCTACAGACTCCAGTGATTTTCTTGTCTGTTGTCCTATTGTCCATGATTCGCATCCATATGTTAAGACTGTCTCTACATAACATTTAAGACTAATTTTCTTGTTTCTATTGTCAAAAACGGATTGCATAGTATCTTCCTCATTTTTTTTGGAAAGCTGCTTTTGCCTGAGCCATTCTGCATCTCACCTCTTTTGTACATCTTCCGTCTGAGGTTAACAAAGTTCCCAAATATTTAAATTCATTTACCTGTTTTAATATTGTTCCAATTGTCTTTATTTTGTACTGAGGTGATGTATTTTTCTTTGTTTGTTACCATTACTTCTGTCTTTTTGCTATTGAGGCCGAGTCCTTTATTTTTGCTTTCTTTCACTATAATGTCCAACATTTTTTGTTGTGGCGATTCCTGATTGTACAAAGAAGTTACGACGGTGGTTTTATATCGATAAACTAGTTTGTTGTAAACCACACGACAATGCATCAAAGCAGATTTAACGTCTTTTTTAGGACCGGCGATGAAGGAGTGTGGTCGTCAGAAATGACAAAAGATTTAAAAAACAATTCGAGTTGGCGTGGTTAGTGTAAACGGGGACTGTTAATTAAAAAAAATATCATATGTACACACTCTCATACGCCTACACAAAAAGGCACGTACACACGTACGCAGACACACTAGCACATCGTTGCGGTAAATCCCTCCTGGAGTCCCAGACACAATAATCGCGCCTAAACTACATCAGCACAAATGCAATAATTATGGTTGAGTGAGACACCTTGAAATAATTGACAAAAAGCGCGCGAAAGTCGGTTGTCACACCGGAAGTGAAAGGTGCAAGTGAGAAAGGCTATGTCCCACTTTGAAATATTCGGTAAACCAATTTACATTTTGTAAAGCTTATGTCTGTGATCAGAGTCGTTTTTTTGTCTGTGATCAGAGACGTAAGAAGACACATGCGACATAACGCCGGTGTCCTCTCCTCCTATTTGTTATTCTTTGCCCCCATTATTTCTCACCATATTTATAACCACACTTTCATAGTACGACGACCGTTTCCATAGCTATCCAGTGTCTTTTAAGCCAAAGTCAACACATCGGGAGAAATTCTAGACTGTTAAAGTCCGACAGTTTTTGCTTCTTGCTATCAAGTGACAGTTCAGAGTTACAACTACCTTGGACATACTATAACCAATGATGGAACATGTAAAATTGAAATAAACAAAAGATAGGTATGGCAAAAAGTAATTTTAATGCCATGAAAAATATACTAACATCAAAACAAATAACACCAGGGCTAAAACTAAGAATAGCAAAATGTTATGTCTTCTCAATAGTCCTGTATAGTGCAGAGACATGGACATTAGACAAGGAAACAGAACAGAAAATTAAAGCCTTTGAAATGTGGATTTACAGAAGAATAGGTAGAATTGGATGGAAAGAAAAGAAAACAAACGATGAAGTTTTAAAACAACTAAAAATAAAAAGAGAACTACTAAACACAATTCAAACAAGACAAATGAGATTTTTGGGCCATGTTAAAAGACATAACAGCCTACTAAAAGTAATCCTGGGGGGGGGGGGGGGGGGGGAATACAAGGTAAAAGAGGCAGAGGCAGACCAAGACTAAATGGACGAGTAACATCAAAAGATGGACAAGTCAGCCTAAGACAACCTGCACCATCAAAGCAAGAGACAGAGTGGAATGGCGCTCTATGGTAGCCAACCTTAGTTGCGGTGACGGCACTCAATGCTGATGATGAATCTGTTAATATTCATCAAATTATAGGAGGCAAGGCAATCATATCAAAGTGTTGCAAACTTCACGGAAAATATATGATTAACTTCACTAAATGCATGAATTATATATCATCATCACATGTGCCATACCGTTGGCGTAGGTGATCATGTCCCTCCACAATCTTCTATCTACAGTGCATCGTAATCAGTTCTGTTGTTGACTGTTTTCCATGCCATGACACCAAGTTACCAGTATTTTCTCTCTTTGTCGTCCGCGATCTCTCTTTCCTTTTATTTGCCAGTTGTACCAGTATTCCAACTTTCCTCTTCTCATGATGTGCCCAAAAATGTTGATTGCTTCTTTCTGATGTTTTTTTAAGAGCTCCCTTTTACACATAGGGAAGAAATTCTAGACTTCTAAAGTCTGACGGCTTTTTGCTTCTTGCTATTAAGTGCCATTTCAAAGTCATATCATGTTTTTTTAAGAGCTTTCTTTTTGGTGTTGGCCTCTTTGAGAACTTCCTCATTGGTCTTTTTAGCTGTCCAGGGAACTTTCAACATTCTTCTGAGAAATCCCGTCTCTGTGGCCTCTAATCGTCTTTTCATTTGTTTGTCTACTGTCCATAATTCGCTTCCATAGGTCAGAATTGGTTCCATATAGCACCGATGAACTCTCTTTCTCATTTTTATTGACATAGATTTGTTGCATAAGATATTTTTCATTTTCTGAAATGCTATTTTGGCCTGAGCTATTCTGCTTTTTATTTCTGTGGTGCATCTCCCATCTGATGTTATTATTGTGCCCAAGTATTTGAAACGTTGCACTTGTTTCACATTTGTCTCGTTATTTTTATACTGCATGATGGGTGATTGTTTCTTCGATATAACCATTACTTCTGTTTTCTTACTATTCAGACTGAGACCTTTCTTGTTGTTTTCTTTTACTATTATGTCTTATATTATATATGAATTATATATACCGTAGTATAAAGTATTGTTGGCTTCACGGAGATGCATTAATTAGACTGTAGTATAAGGTAATGTGTTGACTTCACGGAGTTACATTAATTAGACTGTAGTATAAAGTATTGTTGGCTTCACTGAGATGCATTAATTAGTAAGTGAAAAGTGAGTAAATGGGGTAATGCGGTCGTATTACGTCCGTGCCATTTTACTTTCCCAGAAAAAAAATTCGGTACCCATTTAAGGTTGGGTGAACCAGTAAGTCGTTCGGTTGGGATGGAACTCGACCTCTTTTCCTTTGTAATCCAGTTCACTAACCACTGAGCTATAGCGGCACCCGCATTAATTAGACTGTAGTATAAAGTACTGTTGACTTCACGGAGATGCATTAATTAGAAAGTAGTATAAAGTTATGTTGACTTCATGGAGATGCATTATTAGAATGTAGTATAAAGTTATGTTGACTTCATGTAATTGATTAATTAAAATGTAGTATAAAAAGGTGTTGACTTCACGAAGTTCCTAATTAGACTATAGTATAAAGTACTGTTGACTTCACGCGACCACATTAACTTTACTGTAGTAAAATACTGTTGACTTCACGCGGTCACATTAACTTTACTGTAGTATAAAGTACTGTTGACTTCACGCGGTCACATTAACTTTACTGTAGTATAAAGTACTGTTGACTTTGCGGAGTCACATTAACTGTACTGTAGTATAAAGTACTGTTGTGTGTTACCGGGGCCTCATTATAAGGAAGTAAAGAATAGTGACACTGTGACCTTCCAGGCATGTCGTAAGAGGCGACTAAGGAGGTTTGATCGATGGCTTGACAAGCTGTCATTGTAAAAAGTATTGTTATGGAAACAGAGTCATATGTTTTGGAAGCAGTAATCTCTGCAATATGTGCCATTTTGGCACGCAAGTTTCTGTTTTTGAGATTGTGGTTCTGCCCTATGTGCCGTCTTCGGCTCGAAAGACGATAGAGATGGTACAAAATACTGTTGACTTCACGCGGTCACATTAATTGTACTGTACTATAAAGTACTGTTGACTTCACGCGGTCACATTAATTGTACTGTACTATAAAGTACTGTTGACTTCACGCGGTCACATTAATTGTACTGTACTATAAAGTACTGTTGACTTCACGCGGTCACATTAATTGTACTGTACTATAAAGTACTGTTGACTTCACGCGGTCACATTAATTGTACTGTACTATAAAGTACTGTTGACTTCACGCGATCACATTAATTGTACTGTACTATAAAGTACTGTTGACTTCACGCGGTCACATTAACGTTACTGTAGCAAAATACTGTTGACTTGGCGTAGTCACATTAATTGTGCTGTACTATAAAGCACTGTTGACTTCACGCTGTCAGATTAACTGTACTGTAGTATAAAGTATTGTTTATACACTTAGCTCCTCGAAATTATTTGCGAGTAAAATAGAAACCACAACTTTGTGTAGTTATATCAATAAACATGTGCTAACAATGCTCTTCATCATCAAATTGTATACCGCGATCTTCTGGGGGTTTTGTTTAGACTGAACAAATACATATCGTACAATTCTTCACTTAATGATACGATTTAAACACAAAACTTAGAAACATGAACAAATATACAGGAAACTGTATTTGTTAAGTAGTAGTATTAACTTATAAATAGCAAACGATTCTTCACGTTTAGTACGAACTAAGCTCTTCACTTTGAAACATAAAATAATGTATAAGAAGTAATACAAATCTTGCGGTAGTACGAACACGGTGAAAAACTCTTCACTTTATAACACGACCTAAAAAACTCTTGGACATACTTTTACTAGGCAACAATCTAAGAAGATAGCTTGTTATTCCTTTCCTTCTTGGCAGTGACTGTACTAGTCAAAGTTTTTTAAATCTATTCTTATAATAGTAAAAGAAAGCAAAAGATAGGTCTAAGTCTGAATAGTAAGAAAACAGAAGTAATAGTCATATAGAAGAAACATAATTACTAACATCATCATCATCATGTGCCATACCAGTTAGCATAGGCGATCATGTCAATCCACAATCTTCTATTTACAGTGCATCGTATCAGTTCTGTTGTTGACTGTTTTCCATGCCATGACACCAAGCTATCCAGTGTTTTCTCACTTTGTCGTCCGCGATCTCTCTTTCCTTTTATTTTGCCAGTTGTAACCAAATATTCCAACTTTCCTCCTCTCATGATGTGCCCGAAAAATGTTGATTGTCTCTTTCGGATGTTTTTTTAGGAGATGTCTTTTGTGTTGGCCTCCTTGAGAAATTCCTCATTGGTCTTTTTAGCTGTACATTGAACTTTCAACATTCTAATTACTAACATGCAGAATAAAAATAAACAGGACAAATCTGAAACAAGTGTAACGCGTCAAATACTTGGGCTCAATAATATCAGATGGAAGATGCACCAAAGAAATAAAAAGCAGAATTATTCAGGCCAAAAATAGCATTTTAAAAATTAAAAACGTCTTATGCAGCAAATCTATGTCAATAGAAGTGAGAAAGAGAGTTTATCGGTGCTATATAAAATCAATTCTGTCCTATGGAAAAGAATCATTGACAGTAAACAAACAAATGAAAAAAAAAACAGATGATTAGAGGCTACAGAGATGGGATTTTTCAGAAGAATATTTAAAGTTCCCTGGACAGCTAAAAAGCCCAACGAGGAAATTCTCAAAGAGGCCAACACAACAAGGGAGCTTCTAACAACACCAGAAAGAATAATCAACATTTTTCGGCGTTTCATGAGAAGAGGACACTTGGAATACTTGGTCACGACTAGCAAAATACAGGGAAAGAGAGATCGTGGACGACAAAGAGAGAAAACAGTCAACAGAATTGATACTATGCACGGTGGATAGAAGATTATGGAAGGACATAGTCGCCAACGTCAACCGGTATGGCACATGATGATGATGATGAAAAACTCGCAGTTTAGAATCTACGAACCGAACTGTAGCACAACAAACCCATCGCTTAGTAGCATGTTCAAAAGCTCACAATTATTAACACTTTGAAGTATGAACTAAAATATAGCATAAAATACTTGACATCTTCAAATGTTAACAAACTACAGCAGGCAATACTTTGAAATTTTGAAATATGAACAAAGTATAGTATACAATAATTGACATTTTGAAAAATGAACAAACTATAGTATACAATACTTTGACTTTTTGAAATATGAACAAACTATAGTAACAATAATTTGACATTTTGAAATATGAACATATTATAGTTTACGATACCTTGGCACGTTCAAGCATAACAACTACAGCTAAAATATATGGCAAGTTGAAGCATGAACAATCTACAACAGAAAATACTTAAACTCTTTGAAGTATGAACTAAACTATAACAATATACTATTTTAAAATATTTGTCGCAGAAATCAGTCAAAAGACAAAACATCGCTAAAGACATTTACAACTGCCAAGTACAACGCCAGAGCCAAAGAATTACAGGAAATCAAAACAAAAAAACAAACTGTGAACCAGCTGTCAAAACATGACTAAACATTCCAGTGAAGATTGAAAAGTGTTACATTTCACCAGCTTTAACGAAAATGAACAGTGCACGAGAACCACAACCACCACCTACCTGTTGAATAATCTCTCTATCTGTGCGCCAAAATATCTAACTTCCTTATCATGCTACTTTAGCTACAGTGTGGTTGTTGTGTGAAATGATTATTATTCACAGACACTAGTAGCCACAACTTAATATTCTTTCTTTAATTTAAACTCAAAAAAAGTTTACGGAAAGCTCTTTAATAAAAACATTGTAAGCGAATTAAAAAAAAAAATAGTTGAAAGTGAGGATTAAAAAAAAAACGAATGCAATAACTTTATTAATTCGGAATTAACAACAAAGATTTGTGTAAATGAACTAATATTTACCTCTTTTTTTTTAGTAAAACAATAAAGAATAACGATGAAAACAGGGATGAAAACACAGCATAAATATGAATGAAAACGTCAGGACGTTTTAAGAATGTGTTCACCACAGCAGAAAGTAATGACGAAGTGCTCAGACAAAACTATGAATAATTGAAAGCGGCGAAGAGCGTTACGTGTAAGACACATCAGACACCCGAGGGAACGGAAGCTGTCGAGAGACCTGTTGGTCCAGGTTAGCGGTTCTTAACCTGTGGTCCATAGGATCCACTATGAGTGACAGAAGGTTGGGTGGGAAGTTTCCTTGACGTAAAAGTGAGAAACTTTTTTATAATTAAAAACAAATCATTAAGAAAGAAAGAAATAAAGAACATTTACCTTAGACGACGATCCTATAGACTTGAATAGAGGATAAACTTCACATTAATGATGGGTGGCCGCGTCACATGAGAAGAAATTGACATGAGAATACAAAAAGTAAATGCTGTCACATACCAGCTTTCACATTGCTAAAACATCCAAACATTTCTATGCCAGCTAAACAACAAATGATAAATAGCATTTTCAATACCAACTTTGTGCTATGAAAGTCAAACATGGACCCTTCTAAATCACATTTAAGAAAGATCAATACATGTGAGATGCGAGCTTCAGAAAAGTAACAAACAACACAAGAAGAGATAGAATACCAAATGAAACCATAAGAAAATTGGTTGGAACTAACCCTGCCAAGAATATATAGAACAACAACAACTTAAATGGTTTGGCCACCTGGTCAGTATGAACCCTTACCAATCATCATCAAGGGCGTTCTTCTCGAGAATGCATGGAAAAAGACCAAGAGAAAGACCCAAGAAGATGGATAGATGCAGTGACAGAGACATGTAACAACAAAGGAAATCACTAATTCAGACAGTTCGAGCTGCTCAAGAACGACAAATGATATAAACCACGACACCTTTAAGGTATCAGTGAAAAGAGAAAAGAAGACTTGGATAGATACAGTGACAGAGACATGTAACAACAAAGGGAAATCACGAATTCAGAAAATTCGAGCAGCTCAAGAACGACAAATGATATAAACCACGACACCTTTAAGGTATCAGTGAAAAGAGAAAAGAAAGAAGATGGATAGATACAGTGACAGAGACATGTAACAAAAAAGGAAAATCACTAATTCAGGACAGTTCGAGCAGCTCAAGAACGACAAATGATATAAACCACGACACCTTTAAGGTATCAGTGACAAGAGAAAAGAAGAAGATGGATAGATATATTGACAGAGACATGTAACAACAAAGGAAAATCACTAATTCAGACAGTTCGAACAGCTCAAGAACGACAATGATATAAACCACGACACCTTTTAGATATCAGTGAAAAGAGAAAAGAAGAAGATGGATAGATACAGTGAGAGAGACATGTAACAACAAAGGAAAATCACTAATTCAGACAGTTCGAGCTGCTCAAGAACGACAAATGATAAAACCACGACACCTTTAGGTATCAGTGAAAAGAGAAAAGAAGACTTGGATAGATACAGTGACAGAGACATGTAACAACAAAGGAAATCACGAATTCAGAAAATTCGAGCAGCTCAAGAACGACAAATGATATAAACCACGACACCTTAAGGTATCAGTGAAAAGAGAAAAGAAGAAGATGGATAGATACAGTGACAGAGACATGTAACAACAAAGGAAAATCACTAATTCAGACAGTTCGAGCAGCTCAAGAACGACAAATGATATAAACCACGACACCTTTAGGTATCAGTGACAGAGAAAAGAAGAAGATGGATAGATATATTGACAGAGACATGTAACAAACAAAGGAAAATCACTAATTCAGACAGTTCGAACAGCTCAAGAACGACAAATGATATAAACCACGACACCTTTTAGATATCAGTGAAAAGAGAAAAGAAGAAGATGGATAGATACAGTGAGAGAGACATGTAACAACAAAGGAAAAATCACTAATTCAGACAGTTCGAGCTGCTCAAGAACGACAAATGATATAAACCACGACACCTTTTAGGTATCAGTGAAGAAGAAAAGAAAGGAAGAATAAGAATCTATAACAGCTGATATTTAACTAGTAAATTTTGATGAATTTATTTATACTTTGTATTTTAAACACAAACCCAACCACCAACACACAAAATGTCCGGACGAGGAAAAGGAGGAAAAGTCCAATGAGAAGGTGCCAAGAAGGCTAATTGATGTTTAAAGACAACAAGTCAACTTTTCAAGCTGTCCAGAACAATTTCAAAGGAAAAAAATGAGAACAGAACAGGTCCAGATGTCGCCAACTGAGTGGGAAATTCCAACCTACGAAGTCAATTTAGAGAACAAATACGAGAAAGACACATTGATGGCCACTATCGACGGCCCAGACGTCTCAAGAATTACCGTTTCTATGATGACGAGTATACTCATAGGCCCAGCTGGGGTTATGCTCAACGGTATAAACACCGTCTATCGCTTCAACGATACAAGGAAGTGGTTTTTCACTTAAAACCTGAAGCTCATAAGCAAAACTACAAGGAGCTCGAGAACAAGACTATCCAATTAAAGGAACCCAATATCACAATGGTGATATGCCACCAAGAGAAGGAGCAGTTAAGAGGGTGCATCCAATGGATACCGCCAACCTTAAAACCAAAAATAATACAGAAACTTGTGTACGGAATTACAGGGGACAAGGAGGCCCAAGTAAAACAGGACACCTACCGAGCAGACAAGTGGATGTTTTGGTACAAGCCAACCCCACATGTAAACATAGCCCACTATATTAACATCAAAATGAAAGGAACAATCACTGAAACGATCAAGCTCTTTGTTACCCTGCCAGGCAGGAGAACACGATGTTCTCACTGTGGACTGGATATACATTGGGAAAACCGGTGCCCCAAGAAGCCAGGCCTGAGACTGCAGGCGACAGTCGAGGGACCAGTCTGTACAGATCCAGTACAGACCTGCGATAACAAGACAACAGATACAGCAGCAACAGAGAAGCAGTCAACGACACACCCAAACCACCTACGAAGAAGAAACGAAGCTCGAAACAAAAAGAAAATAGAACAAACAAAAAGGAACACACACACACAGCAGACTTCCAGAACGAAAGCCCAGACGCCTACATCAACAGATTCAGAAGACGAACCTAGAAGGCAGAAACTTTCAGAAGTACAGAAGTGCAACACACAACCCACACAAGAACTTCCACAAAACGAGGAAACAAACTACCATACACAGAAGGATGGCTGTAGTGGTGATGAGGAACAGCCACTTCCATTCAGCGAAACTTTCGTGTACGACCTTCGAGATTACCCCCGTTATGAGGGTTACAAACATGAATGGTGGTAATCAAGCTCTTTGTAACCTGCCGGCAGGAGAACACGATGTCAAGACAGTCGAGGAACCAGTCCTTACTAAACCGGTCCAGACCATCGATCCAAATACAACTACCGCAGCACCAGCAGTCAATGACACAGCCCGCTACCTACAAAAAAGAAAACGTAACTCTAAACAAAAAGAAACAGTACAAGTACCAAGGATGACACACAGCAGCAGACTCACAGAACAAAACCCAGACGCCCACATCCACATTTTCCAAAGACGAGCCTAGAAGACAGAAACTTCTAGAAATACAGAACCACAGCACACAGCCAGCACAAGAAATTCCACAAAACGAAGAACACCAATGGACAAACACAACTACTATTCAGATACAGAGTACCAAGACTGGGAAGTGGAGATTGGAAACATTTCGACGACCCAGAGGAAAACTATCAGTGACACCCTCATGCCCTTCTGAGGGCAACAAACACAAAATAATTTATGAAATGGTTCCCCTTTTATGAAATAAATAAAATTATGGAAAATAAAAATTCCCCAAATAAAAAAATAATCTATACTCTTACTACTAATACACTCAGTACTACTCTATTACTATCTATCTATCTATCTATTGACCTTTCGAGCCGTAACCGGCCCATAGGGCGTAGACCAAGATACACCTTCTCCTATATGAATTTTTGTTCTAGCAGTTTTCTTTAAAGATATTTTATTAAATCTCGCCATCTGTCTCTGTTCTGTGCAAGCAGTTCTATCTCATTGAGGGAGCCGATTCCTGCTGCTCTTGCCTCTCTCATCAATGTTCTTCTCAGTGTCTCCCTGGGTCTTCCTCTTTTTCTTTTACCTGTTGTTTCCCATATGAGGGCTTGCTTTGCTATTCGATTATTATCTCTTCTCATCACATGTCCAAACGTATGACCATCGTCTTTTCTTTATTACTGAAGATATTAGTGGTTGATTGGCGATTTCTCTAATTTCCTCGTTTGTTTTGAATTCGTTCCATTCTATACCAAGTATTTTCCTTAGACATTTATTTTCGAATGCGTTCAACTTGTTTCTATATCTCTTGTTGTTTTCCAGCTTTCACACGCATACGTAAGGGTTGATAGTACATTTGATTTGAATAGCCTAAGTTTTGTGTTTGTGCTAATGAGTTTTGATTTCCACAACTTTTCAAGGCTTCTGAAAGACATTGCTGCTTTAGCCAGTCTGATTCTAATTTCTTTGCTCGTATCCCCTTCTCGATCAATGTGACTTCCAAGATAGATAAAGTGATCGATCTCTTCTACTGGTTTGTTTTCCATGTATATTTTGTCACTTGTTGGAATTAAACTTTTCATGACTTTAGTCTTTTCATGATTGACCTCAAGCCCAATTTTGCTGGCTATTGATGATAGTTCATTTGTGTTTTCCTGCATCGTTTTTATCTGACTGCTGATGAGAACTATGTCATCAGCAAAGTCGAGGTCCTCCAAATGGTCTCCTTGTATCCATTCGATGCCTTTATTACCAGTGCAGCATTTCTTCATTATGAAGTCCATAACAATTCCAAATAACAAGGGCGATAAAATACATCCTTGTTTAACCCCAGTTTCTATTGGGAAACATTCGCTCAGTCCTTCCTCTGTTCGAACTGCACATGTGTAACCATCATACATGTCTTTGATAATATTTATGATTTTGATGGTAAACCATATTGCTTCAGACTCTATTACTACTACTACTTTAAAAAAAAAAAAAAAAAAAAAAAAAAAAAAAAATTAGGTATCAGTGAAAAGAGAAAAGAAGAAGATCGCTGTCATGGTAATATTTATTGTTTGTTTACTATTACTAACATAGAAGTGCATATATGTTCTCATATGCTACATCTTTGATTGCTTACATCAGAAACTGTGAAAAATCATGACAGATATGGGCTTTCCAACACACCTAATAGAACTTATCGAATCACTTTATCACGAACAGCAAGCATTTATCAACCAGAACAGCGGGTGAAACATCAAATTGGTTCGAAGTACAAAAAGGGGCGAGGCAAGGATGCATCCCCTCTCCTACCCGTTCAAGAACTGTGCTGAGAACATCATGAGAAATGATGACAGATTGATGAAGTTCGACCCTTTCACAATAAATGGCAACATAATTCCAGAACTCAGACACGCTGATGATAAAGTCCTCTCAAAAATTGCTGAAGGATTGAAAGAGACAAATGAGTGTGTCAACAACAAAAAACACAGTAAAGAGTAAAACCTCTATCTAAATATGCAGAAAACTCAGATAATGTCCATTGACAAAGCAAAAAGTTAAACCAAAACCATCATCAAATGTGAAGAACTTGAAATTGTAACAAACTATGAATATCTGGGATCTATATTAACTAATTTCTTTCAGATTCAGAGATTCTTTCTGATGAGTTGTAGTGAATGCAACGTTCTGTGGGAGATCTGGCTATAGACAGAGATTCTTTCAGACGAGTTGTAGTGAATGCAACGTTCTGTGGGAGATCTGGCTATAGACAGAGATTCTTTCAGACGAGTTTTGGTGAATGCAACGTTCTGTGGGAGATCTGGCTATAGACAGAGATTCTTTCAGACGAGTTTTGGTGAATGCAACGTTCAGCAAAGGACATGCTACCTGATGATAAACTTTACTAAAACATCGCAACAGAAACGAAATATAGAGTGACTTAAGTATCAAGATAATTGTATCGATAATTTACGACATGTAATTGCTTTATGTGTGAAGTGAACAATTACATTTGTGCGAAGGCAGTATTCTGCCTAATTGACAAATCGTCAAATTTGTTATGTAAGATAGGGTCGCACTCATTTCAGATAAGAAAGCATTCGACCGAGTAAATAGAGAACAACTATGTGAGATACTAACAACATACGAAGCAAGCAACACACAACACCAACCTTGTTAAAAGTCTCTACGTCAACAGCAGCTGCACAGTCAGAACAGCAGCAGGTTACACAGACCACTTCGAAGTTAGATCAGGTGTAAGACAGGGTGCGTACTATTCCCCCTATTGTTTATTACATACATGGACTACATATGTAAGTTAGCCAACCCATCAGAGACAGAGCAGGTCAACGAGCTTCTATTTGCAGATGATGTTTTTTAGGCACTAATACATGAAAAGCTGCTTGCACAGAACAGAGACAAATGACGAGATTTGATAAAATATCTTTAAAAGAGTTGAAAACTGCCTGAACAAAAGTTCAGATAGGAGAAGGTGAATCTTGGTCTACGCCCTATGGACCGGCTACGGCTCGAAAGGTCAATAGATAGATAGATAGAATACATGAAAAAATAGAAGATCTAAAAGAACACTTAACAGACTCAACAGCACAGACACAAAATACAGGTGAAAATCAACATCAACAAAACAGAAATCATGAATATCGCAAAATAGAACAGAACAACAGCAAACTAGAGATGACAGACAACTAAAACAAGTAGATGAATTTAAATACCTAAGACGTCTAGTGACAAATAACAATTCACAAGCTTGTCAAATCATTGGACAGCCATCACCACTATTGTCCAACAAGGAAATAACTCTAGTGGCAAAAGTGACACTCTACAGTACAAACGTCATCCCAGCGTTGTGCTACCAATGCCAGTCCTGGACCCAAGATTCAAGAACATGCATCAGATAAATTATCAAAAACAGATAAATTGGTTCGGCCACATACCTTTAATTAACAAATAAAAATTATCGATTTTATACAAATTATTCCTCAGCGGTGTTTATTTGTTGGCGGTAAAGGCGCAGTGCGGACACTGTTAGTTTTGTGCAGGAACACATACCCCGTTCGCACTTCCATTTATGCCACATCCAAGCAAACAGGGACATATTTTTTTACGTATTTTTCTTTGCATTTCTTCTAGTTCAAAATTGTTAAATATTTTATATTATTGTTTATTTTCAATACATACTTGTACGTGTTTTGTATGTTTGTTCCAGTTGAAGGCCTACAGTTGAAGGCCTACTGTTGAAGGCCTACAGTTGAAGGCCTACTGTTGAAGGCCTACAGTTGAAGGCCTACAGTTGAAGGCCTACAGTTGAAGGCCTACTGTTGAAGGCCTACTGTTGAAGGCCTACTGTTGAAGGCCTACAGTTGAAGGCCTACTGTTGAAGGCCTACAGTTGAAGGCCTACTGTTGAAGGCCTACAGTTGAAGGCCTACTGTTGAAGGCCTACTGTTGAAGGCCTACTGTTGAAGACCGAAACGTCATTCTGTTTGTGTTGTCCACTTGTTACGTGAAGCTTTAACCATACCGTTTTTCTTTCCTTTTCTAGATTTTTTGTTCTCCTCCCGATAAAAGTACGAACAACGCTATATATCAACATTGATAGAAAGAACCATAGAGGTGAAAGATGATTAATCTATACTTACATTTCTTAGACTACACAAACATATTTGACAAAGTAAAGAATGAAAAAATAATCACAATTTTAAAAGGCAGAAACGTTGACATCAAAGTTCTAAGAATAATAAAGAACATGTACTAGCAGCAAAAAGCAGAAACGTTGACATCAAAGTTTAAGAATAATAAAGAACATGTACTAGCAGGAAAAAGCAGCCAAACGAGTTGGAAATCGATTAGGAATGTTTGAACAGATAAACGATGTTAGGTGAGTGCTATCAGCAGATTTGTTTAATATGTATAATGAGATTATACTAAGATCCGTAAAGGAAATAACCGGAATATACAGTCGGTGATTATAATATAAATAATAGGAGATATGGTAAAAACACGGTCTTAATCGCAAAATGTGAAAAAGAGGTACAGAAAATGATAACAATATAGTGATGAGATGTAAAAATACACGCTTTATCCTTGACAGCAAACGACAGAAGTTATAGTTGCAACAAAGCAAAAAGACATCTCCTGGGTGCGCGATCAAAATAAATGAGACATTATTGAAACAGGCCAATATATGCAAATACTAGGGGCGAAGTTAACTTCATTTGGTAAATGTGAATGTAGATGATGTTTCAAGATATGCTTAAGCAAAATCGGCATTGTATAGAATGAGAAAAATATTCTGCAATCTATTTTTGTCAAATGAAATAAGGAAAAAAAAAGTTCTGCAATGTTATGTGGAGACAATCTTGAATTTTGGATCTCAATCTGGAACAATGGACAAGAAATCGTTGTAGGTAAAAAAATGTGGTTTTACGGAAGAATGTTGAAGATAATATGGGCAGTAATGCTTCTGAAAGAGGCTACACCATGAAGAAAGTTAACTTCCAATACAAGAAGGGAACAATCAACATTTCTTGACCATGCAATGAGAATGGAACAGCTGGAATATACAGTGACAACTGGAGAAAATTGAGGACGAAGAGATAGAGGGAAACAGAGAGAAGAGCTACAGGACGGTGTAAGAGAGTGGTTTAGTAACAATGGAAATGATGCACAGCTGTAGAGATAGAAAGATGTGGTGAGACATGATCACCTGCGCCAGCAGACCTAGTAATTGATGACAACGATAGTTCATTGTAAGCGGAGAATTGAACGAACTAAAAGACGATGAGACTAAGGCACCAGGAGAATTCGTGTAGGCCAAGCTCGCAACAGCCAGACAAGTACCGTTCAAACTGAAGTTTTAACGTGAAAGCTTTACTGGACAAGCTACGTGATTATATAACCGATATCGAGCTTTGATTGCTTAGCTGGCAGCGTGCTGTAACTCAAGTCTCTCATTGCAATGCGCTGCGTCGAGGAGATTGATTCGTTCCTACTTCAAGCTGTACACTGTTCTTTGTGTTCTCTGTTGTTGATTTATGCATGTTTCCGTGTGTACCCGTCCCCAAAATTATGCGTAGAATTGTCGCCTCGGAAATTTCCGTTTCTAATAATTCTTCTTCTTCTACCTTTCAGCTCCCTGTGGAGCATAGCTCTTCAACAAACACTTTCCAAGTCGTTCCGTTTCTTGCCATTCTTTAAGATCATTCCATGTCTTCCCCATCATCTTCATCTCTGCTTCCTTCTGTTTTCTCCTAAAATTATTTGGTCTTCCTCTTTGTCTTTTCCCTGGGGATTCCAAAAAGGGCCTGTTGTGTAATACTCTCAGTTGGCTTCCGCAGTGTGTGTCCTATCCAGCGCCATCGTCATCGCTGTTTCTCTTTATCCACCGGTATTTGACTGGTACATTTTCCATAATTCTATGTTAGTGATTTTGTCCTCCCATTTCCATCCTTTTATTCTGTGTAAGCATCCATTAATGAAAGTCTGTATCTTCATGATTGTCATTTCCGTTTCTAATAATATTCATGTTCTATTATTATTTGTCTTCATATCGAGATTGTGCGGGTGCGTTGAGTAGAGAGGCGCAGATATCGCAGTGCGTCTACGTATGTTTACGTATGTTTACGTTTTGCTCAAGGGCGACGATAAAAATATAACACGGGGACTGGTTGGTCTCGGGGCAAGACGTCGGCCTCGAGACAGAGAGGTTGTGGGTTTAAATGCCGGCTACACCGGGATTTTTACCTATGATTTCTCTCTGCGGCAACCACCCCTGGTCTCAGCAGCG
>JAVIAB010000008.1:37318490-37333490 GCA_032433765.1 Megaustenia siamemsis | reverse complement strand
TCAGTTTCAGCTGATTCGATACTTCCTTGTTTGTCATTTTTTCCCCTTTCACCCAATTCTATTTTAATGCCATTCAAACATATATTGTTACAAATATTGGGTGTCGCGAAGTTGTATGATGTCATCTCAGATATTTTTCTAGCATTTTAATTGTTACGTATATTGGCATAACAAGGTTACGTATTGTGTTAGGAGTGTATTCTAGCCAGCAACTTAATTGTTATAAATATTGATGCAACAAAGTTATATGCTGCCGTTCATGATGACATTCCAGCTTGTTACAACGTTACAAACATTTTTGTAACAAAATTATGTTCAGTTATCGATGTTAACATTATTTGTTTTGTTACAAATATTGGTGTGAACGAACATGTTTTGTAAATTTCATCTTGTATGTTTCTATATAATTTAACATTTTTGTAACGTTCACCTTGCAAGTTTCTATATCATTTAACATATTTTGTGACTTTCATCTTGTATGTTTCTAGATCATTTAACATATTTTGTGACTTTCATCTTGCATGTTTCTAGATCATTTAACATATTTTGTGACTTTCATCTGTATGTTTCTAGATCATTTAACATATTTTGTGACTTTCATCTTGCATGTTTCTAGATCATTTAACATATTTTGTGACTTTCATCTTGCATGTTTCTATATTATTTAACATATTTTGTAACTTTCATCTTGCATGTTTCTATATCATTTAACATATTTTGTAACTTTCATCTTGCATGTTTCTATATCATTTAACATATTTTGTAACTTTCATCTTGCATGTTTCTAGATCATTTAACATATTTTGTAACTTTCATCTTGCATGTTTCTAGATCATTTAACATATTTTGTAACTTTCATCTTGCATGTTTCTAGATCATTTAACATATATTGTAGATGGTTCATCGTATATCCCTAGACCGGCCGTACGCTAATCTTACGGTCTGTTGTTTGATGTGCAACAGGGATAATCTGACAACTAACTGTGTATCTATATGTTCGGAACTGGAGTCAACAACGATGGCCTAACATCATCAAGCGCTATACATTTTTTTAAAAATATGAAGATCATCATCTCCAAGAGGACGTGAACTCCCGGTATATGGTGGATAGGCGGCGGGAACAATTGAAGGCTATGCATGAAAAGTGTTCCTTGTTGCAGTTTCCTCATATTCCAAGTCCGGCTTGTTGCAGGAGCTACTGAGTTAAGTGCTCTGTGCACACCGTGAGCTGTGTGTCTCATCCGTTTTGATCATGTTTCGATATTCCAATTGTTTACGATGAATGATGATATCATACGACGGGGAACAGTCGGCTGTATTCACTTTCTGCGCGGTTTCGCCTTGTCTTTTGGCGTGTGCTGAGACTGCAACGATGGAGACTACAGTTACCTTTCCTTGTTTGGGAGATGAGATATTAATTAGGATGATTCCGCTGGTACGGGCGGTTGAGCAATTATGGATTCGTTTGCAATGATACCGGGGCCTTCCATAACCAAATAACCAAATATTTTGTAACTTTCATCTTGTATGTTTCTATATCATTTACATATTTTGTAACTTTCATCTGTATGTTTCTATATTATTTAACATATTTTGTAACTTTCATCTGTATGTTTCTATATCATTTAATATATTTTATAACTTTCATCTGTATGTTTCTAATATCATTTAACATATTTTGTAACTTTCATCTGTATGTTTCTATATCATTTAACATATTTTGTAACTTTCATCTGTATGTTTCTATATCATTTAACATATTTTGTAACTTTCATCTTGTATGTTTCTAATATCATTTAACATATTTTGTAACTTTCATCTGTATGTTTCTATATCATTTAACATATTTTGTAACTTTCATCTTGTATGTTTCTATATCATTTAACATATTTTGTGACTTTCATCTTGCATGTTTCTATATCATTTAACATATTTTGTAACTTTCACCTTGCTTGTTTCTATATCATTTAACATATTTGGTAACTTTCATCTTGTATGTTTCTATATCATTTAACATATTTTTAACTTTCATCTTGTATGTTTCTATATAATTTAACATATTTTTAACTTTCTTCCTGTAGGTTTCTATATCATTTAACATATTTTTAACTTTCATCTTGTATGTTTCTATATCATTTAACATATTTTTAACTTTCTTCTTGAATGTTTCTATATCATTTAACATATTTTGTAAGTTTCTTCTTATATGTTTGTATATCATTTAACATATTCTGTAACTTTCATCTTGTATGTTTCTATATCATTTAACATATTTGTAACTTTCATCCTATATGATTCTATATATTTAACATATTTCCAGAAGAAAGAAAAAAACCCGTAATGTCTGGTTCTCAGAGACTGATGAGTCAAATGGTAGAAGAGGGGGTCTGGTCGATTCGGAGTGATTAGTGGGAAAAGCAGATGTCCCTACAATCAACCATGTAAAGGAACAAAGGAAATTAATATTAAAAAGGTGCAGCTAAACTAACAGAAAGACAAGACAAGCTACAACGTTTCGACATAATCGATGTTTGGACCTTACTTTTCACTCTGTTGTCTTTCCGCTTTGAGAGAAAATTGTGTGTTTGGATCCATTTCTCTGTGTTTATAATATGTACCATCAGGTGGCATGTCCTTTGCAAAACATTGCATTCATTATCATCACCATCATCATCGTCATCATCAAGTACTGTGTCTGCTGGCGTAGGTGCTCATGTCTCTCCACAACTTTCAATCTCGACAATTATTTATCATTTCTGTTGTTGACCTTCTGTCAAGCCATTATCTTAATCTGTCTGGTATCTTTTCTCTTTGCTTCCCTCTATCTCCTCGTCCCTCAATTTTCCCACTTGTTACAATATATTCCAGTTGTTCCATTCTCATTACATAGCCAAAATGCCCCATTGCCTTGTGGGTGAGACCTTTCAGTCAAAAACCATCCGTAAACAGATCGACGGAAAGCAACAGAAAACCACCGTCGTAATTTCTTTGCATAATCATGAATCGCCACAATTAAAACAAATCACGCATTCATCATACTCCGGCTGAAAGAATAATTATCTCTGGCCAGATCTTCCGCTTCTTCTTTTATCAGATGAAGATCTTTCTGTGCCTTGAAACCAGTTTCTTCTTGATCTACACCCCGTCTGGTCTTCTTGGAACAATGTCTTAAATTATTGACATCTCCAGCCTGCTGAATTGACCTCTCCAGCATGCTGAATTGACATCTCCAGCCTGCTGAATTGACTTCTCCAGCCTGCTGAATTGACTTCTCCAGCCTGCTGAATTGACTTCTCCAGCCTGCTGAATTGACTTCTCCAGCCTGCTGAATTGACATCTCCAGCCTGCTGAATTGACATCTCCAGCCTGCTGAATTGACATCTCCAGCCTGCTGAATTGACATCTCCAGCCTGCTGAAGTTTCTGTACGTTGCCTCATTATTGTGATTTCCTCTGTAAGATGTTGCTTATAGGCCAATCCTTTTCATAGTTTAATTGCTCCTTTCATAGCTTCATTGCTCTTGTTTCATGATCAAAGCTATTCTACACATTTTTCAATAACATTTTGTTTTAAATGAACTAATTTTCTTCATTATTGTTTGCGAGATTGTCCTTTGTTCATAACCATGTGTGGCTATTAGGAAGATCATCATCAAGTACAATGCCTGCTGGCCTAGGTGATCGTGTCTCTCCACAACTTTCGATCTCGACAGTTATTTATAATTTATGTTGTTGACCTTCTGCCAAGCTATTCTCTTAATCTGTCTGGTATCTTTTCTCTTTGCTTCCCTCTATCTCTTCGTCCCTCAGTTAGGAAGATACAGGCACTAATCGATTTTAATGTTACTGTCTTACTAGTATTTGTCGTCAGGTTCTCATGGCATTTAATTCTTGTGCTGCTACTGATATTGTTATTGCCCTTATAATAACTAAACGTTACAGTTTGTGTCGTTATGTCTCATTATGTGAACAAGATAAGTCTGACTCTGATAAGTCAAATCTGTTTAACCCTAACACCTGGCACTAGAAAAGCTCGCGATGTGTGCGCTGTAACATTCCTCTCAACGATTTGTGAATTAAAAATAAAAAAACAGAGTACTTACACGCATCATCATAATGAGCAGTGACTTGTGACGTTGGCTAAACATCCTTCAAGGAATCATCAGTAAACGCATAAGATACACTTGTGGAGAACAAATTCAAAAGCCCCATTACAACATCGGTCTTCACAGTAACTAAGGTCACAAACTCGAGTTACAGGGAGATAACCCACACATCACACACGTGATGCATTAACTCGCCTGTCACAGTTGTCTGCTTTAACCTTAAAATGGCATTTAAGTTACCATCCTAGACTTTGATTTTTGATGCGTTTATGGATTGAAATAGTATGAGTCTGTTGTGTTCTCCTTATTCTTAAAACTGACATTTTATGAAAGTTAATCCACTTTGTGACGACACAACGATAATAGTGTACATTTTCTGGCTAAAAATTGTTATGTTATGTTATGTTATGTTATGTTATGTTATGTTATGTTATGTTATGTTATGTTATGTTATGTTATGTTATGCGTCTGCGACATTTATTTTAGTAGAGTTATATTTAGTAGAGGTAAATGAATTTAAATATTTGGGAACTTTGTTAACTTCAGATGGTAGATGTACAACAGAGGTGAGATGCTGAATGGCTCAGGCAAAAGCAGCTTTCAAAAAATGAGGAAGATACTATGCAATCCATTTTTGACAATAGAACAAGAAAAAGAGTTCTTAAATGTTACGTAGAGCCAGTCTTAACATATGAATGCGAGTCATGGACAATAGGACAAAAGACAAGAAAATCACTGGAGTCTGTAGAAATGTGGTTTTACAGAAGAATGTTGAGAATACCATGGACAGCTAAGAAGAGTAATGAAGAGGTTCTAAGAGAGGTCAAAGCAAAAAGAGAGCTAATTTCCAATATTAGGAAGAAACAATCATCATTTTTTGGCCATGTAATGAGAAGAGAACAACTTTAATATATTGTAACAACTGGAAACATTGAGTGATGAAGAGATAGAGGGGAGCAAAGAGAAAAAAAATAACAGACAGCTTAAGAGAATGGCTTGGCAGAAGGTCAACAACAGAAATGATAAATAGCTGCCGAGATCGAAAGTTGTGGAGAGACATGATCACCTACGCCAGCAGGCCCGGTACTTGATGACGATGATGAGAGCTATATTTATGAGAACAAATATTTTACTTTAAATGACCACCCTGGCACGCTAGTGAGATATTGAGTTCTTTTTTTTTACACCACAAACGAGACTACAATTTAATAACTAATTCGGCACAGTGCTTCCACGAGAGCTAAACGCTAGAGCTCACGGCCAACTCAGCTACCCACAAAAGTAGTTATCATTGGCGATGCCTTTCACGCAGGTGCACTCATGACTATAGCATAGGGTAATGAGCCCAGGGGTTTCCTCTCTATTAATATTCATTTATTATTATTATTTGTCTCATTGATTTCAAATGAGTGGGGCAACTAAAATGTCAGTGATAAACAGCAGTGATTTAAGTAATTCGACGCGACATCATCCACTTACATTACACACAAGCTGATATACACACTGGCTTTTCCTTGTTCATTTTTAACAATTTGTGTGTGTGTGTTCTTTCTTAAATTATTTTACTTAAGGAATATGAGACCGGGGGGGGGGGGGGTGTACAAGGACATGCCAAGGTCAAGGTAACACAATTATATTTTACGCATTTTCCCTCTTCTGGGCTTTGCGGGGGTGGGACTTGTATGGCCGGAGAATAAAGACCACTTGCCCAGTGCAGTCGCCACCAGATGTTCGGGTCTGAGTTTTTAATTTCACTTTTTATAGAAGAAAAACAAACGTTTGACTCTACCGTGATTCGAAGCAGCGTTCCATGAGGTAGAACAGCGACCGTCGCAAGGTGGAAATAGAGAATCGAATTTTTTAAAACTAATCAAAGTATAGATAATCTCGGTGATATGCTCCACACCTACTTCGTACGTGTCACTTAACAGGTATAATTGTAACTTATTAGTTCAGTGCTTGATTTGTACATTCAGTGCTTGATTTGTACATTCAGTGCTTGATTTGTACATTCAGTGCTTGATTTGTACATTCAGTGCTTGATTTGTACATTCAGCGCTTCTTTTCGGCGTCAAAAAATAAGTGCGTGACATTGGCGACTCGGTTGGTTTGATTGGCTGCTCTATCAACCACCTTTAAAAAAAAAACATACCTCTGGAATCTGGCTTAAAAAGAGCCAAGTTGGCAACCCCAGTTGTGGAAATATTTTAGACATCAGGGGAAGCGATTGGTCGACAGCTTCCTTCAAGGTCTGAGGTCTAAAACTGTTTATATATATATGGCCTTTGGCGTCCTGACAGACGGTTGGTAGCAAGTAATCATGCTAAGTCAGTAGTTTGGTAAAACATTAGTGTCTCAAACTGGGTGCAGCTTTGCTGAACATCTTCTCTTGTGGCTGAATTTGCCAATCCTGGACAGACAGATCCATCCACAGAGCGAGCAAGGTGTACCCGCGGTATCCGGCCTTGACTCCTTTCTCATTCGCCTTTTGTCTTCTGAATTTGACATCAGCACTGTCACGAAAGCTGCGCGCCATTTTTTATGTACTTCTCTTCATGTGCAACGATCCGCAGCCATATTTTCCCAGTTCCTTTCTCTTATAGAAAACTACCTCAAGGAAGCCCAGCAAACATCCTTATATCTCAGCACTGGTCTGCCCTTTGGTCTCTTTCCGTCCTAAAGTTCGCCATATATTTGTTTGAGAATACGATTGTTTGCCATTCTTCTTACATGGCCCAGCCACCTTAGTCTATGAATCCTAAGTGTTGCCATGATCGATGGGAGCTGTGTCCTAGCGAGGATGAACTGACATTTCATATATATATATATATTTGGGAACTTTGTTAACTTCAGACGGAAGATGTACAAAAGAGGTGAGACGCAGAATGGCTCAGGCAAAGGCAGCTTTCAAAAAATAAGGAAGATACTATGTAATCCATTTTTGACAATAGAAACAAGATAGAGAGTTCTTAAATGTTATGTAGAGCCAGTCTTAACATATGGATGCGAATCATGGACAATAGGACAACAGACAAGAAAATTACTGGAGTCTGTAGAAATGTGGTTTTACAGAAGAATGTTGAGAATACTATGGACAGCTAAGAAAAGTAATGAAAATGTTGTGAGAGAGGTCAAAGCAAAAAGAGAGCTAATTTCCAATATTAGGAAGAAACAATCATCTTTTTTTGGCCATGTAATGAGAAGAGAACAACTTGAATATATTGTAACAACTGGAAAAATTGAGGGACGAAGAGGTAGAGGGAAGCAAAGAGAAAAAATAACAGACAGCTTAAGAGAATGGCTTGGCAGAAGGTCAACAACAGAAATGATAAATAACTGCCGAGATCGAAAGTTGTGGAGAGACATGATCACCTATGCCAGCAGGCCCTGTGCTTGATGATGATGATATGTGTGTGTGTGTGCATGTGCGTGTGTGTGTATATTTTTCATGGCCCACCTTAGGGAGGTGGAGTAGGGCTTCGATCAGCTGTAATTTATTAATCCCGAAGCGAGCCGAGTGCTATGGGTGTTTGACCGCATTCAGCACATGCTGTGTAGACCTCTTGTTACTATAGTCCCGTTCTTCTTGCTATCACGTCAACCTATGCCTTGGTGAGTTATCTGGCGCTGCAGTTATTAACTCTTGGTCAAGTACGTCGCACTGATAGTTAAAGTTTGGACGCGCACGGTCCCTATGGTATTTTATATCATCTTTAACTGTCTGCTATGGTTTAGTCTGTTGACAAATGTAAGACCTAGTATTGCACTCAATATGTGCTAGGAAACTCTTTGTATAGAACTTCTCAGCAGGAGGCAATCTGATCATCAGAAGCGACCCCCCGTCGAGCACGTGTTTTGCCCCTTTAGCTTCTTGACACTCTAGGGGAAGTGGGCCCCCAGGGTCATGACTCCCAGGCGTCAACATCCAGCTGCATTGCCTCTAAGGCTTACACAGTATGTTCGGCACAAAATAACTACACTTAATACGTAAAACACGTATACACACCTCAGTATGTGATATTATGCACACCTCAATACGTGATATTAGACACACCTCATTACGTGATATTACACACACCTCAATACGTGATATTACACACACCTCAATACGTGATATTACACACACCTCAATACGTGATATTACACACACCTCAATACGTGATATTACTCACACCTCAATACGTGATATTACACACCCTCAATACGTGATATTACACACACCTCAATACATGATATTATACACACCTCTAATACAAGATATTACACACACCTCAATACGTGATATTATACACACTCTAATACAAGATATTACACACACCTCAATACATGATATTATACACACCTCTAATACAAGATATTATACACACCTCATTACGTGATATTATGCACACCTCAATACAGCCATGAAAGAAACAGTTACACAAGTGTGAAGATGGTACTATCATTGCTGGCTATAGATTCCGGTGAATCTTCGCTGAATTTATCAACTTGCTTGTTAGTGATAATTTAATTGATTTACACATTTTTGTGTGAAGATAAAATACGCAAGCTTCTTGAAGAAGCTGTACCTTACAATTGTTTAACTTGTACAGTTATAGATTGAACATTGCATCTCCCGAAACTCTCAGATTTGCCAATATTTGATCTCTTTGCTACAGGGATTCTTCTTCTTCTTCTTTCCTTCATTATTTGCCTTTCTGCGTCGAGGGGAGATATAATTGGCGGTCTTTTGCTCTTCTGTTCGGCTCTGCTGCTATGTTTCTTAGTTCTTCTAATATTTCGTCAACACATCTTTTTCGTGATCGGCCCTTGGGTTTGGTGTTCTGTAACGTTTATTGAAGGCTCATTGTGTTGTGATCTTTCTACAGGTATCAACTACCAGAATATCGTTCATACATAAACATTTCCTTTGGCTAAAAAAAAAAAAAATCTACTTTTTTGTGCGAGGCGTCACAAAATGAAAACACTTCAATCAAAAAATCACTTTTAAGAATAAGGAGAATGTTCCAGGCTAAGTACATAATCTATTCATTAATTCATTGAACGCCGTCTCCACATAGAAGTTTGGCAACCAAGGAGCGCCATTTTACTCTGTCTCTTGTCTTGAAAGTGCATGTTGTCATAGGTTAAACTGTCTACCTTTTGATGTTATCATTACTTTAGCCTTTGTCTGTCTCTACCTCTTTACTTTGTACCTTCCCTTCCACGATGACTTTTAGAAGGGTACTGTCCAACAATTTTCAGCTGCCTTTTTTTGAATTGTGTTAATTAGATCTTCCTTTTTGAATTGTGTTAATTAGATCACCCTTTTTGAATTGTGTTAATTAGATCTTCCTTTTTGAATTGTGTTAATTAGATCTTCCTTTTTGAATTGTGTTAATTAGATCTTCTTTTTGAATTGTGTTAATTAGATCTTCCTTTTTAAATTATGTTAATTAGATCTTGGGCAATCTTAGAGATTGTAACAACTGGAGAGGCGTGACACTTTTGTCACTTGCCTCAAAGTTATTCTGTAAAATCATCCTAAATAGAATAAAGGATTCAATAGATACAGTAATGCGTGAAGAACAGGCTGGGTTTAGAAAAGGAGAAGCTGTCTTGACCACATTTTCACTCTACGACTTATATTGGAGGAACACATTGAAAAGCAAAAACCTTTTGTACTTAACTTCATCGACTTCAAAAAAGCATTTGATAGTATTCATAGAGATTCTTTGTGGAAAATTCTGAAGCAATATGGTTTACCATAAAAATATAAATATTATCAAAGACATGTATGATGGTTACACATGTGCATTTCGAACAGAGGAAGGACTTAGCGAATGTTTCCCAATAGAAACTGGGGTTAAACAAGGATGTATTTTATCGCCCTTGTTATTTGGAATTGTTATGTACTTCATAATGAAGAAATGCTGCACTGGTAATAAAGGCATCGAATGGATACAAGGAGACCATTTGGAGGACCTCGACTTTGCTGATGACATAGTTCTCATCAGCAGTCAGATAAAAACGATGCAGGAAAGCACAAATGAACTATCATCAATAGCCAGCAAAATTGGGCTTGAGGTCAATCATGAAAAGACTAAAGTCATGAAAAGTTTAATTCCAACAAGTGACAAAATATACATGGAAAACAAACCAGTAGAAGAGATCGATCACTTTATCTATATTGGAAGTCACATTGATCGAGAAGGGGATACGAGCAAAGAAATTAGAATCAGACTGGCTAAAGCAGCAGTGTCTTTCAGAAGCCTTGAAAAGTTGTGGAAATCAAAACTCATTAGCACAAACACAAAACTTAGGCTATTCAAATCAAATGTACTATCAACCCTTACGTATGCGTGTGAAAGCTGGAAAACAACAAGAGATATAGAAACAAAGTTGAACGCATTCGAAAATAAATGTCTAAGGAAAATACTTGGTATAGAATGGAACGAATTCAAACAAACGAGGAAATTAGAGAAATCGCCAATCAACCACTAATATCTTCAGTAATAAAGAAAAGACGATGGTCATGCGTTGGACATGTGATGAGAAGAGATAATAATCGAATAGCAAAGCAAGCCCTCATATGGGAAACAACAGGTAAAAGAAAAAGAGGAAGACCCAGGGAGACACTGAGAAGAACATTGATGAGAGAGGCAAGAGCAGCAGGAATCGGCTCCCTCAATGAGATAGAACTGCTTGCACAGAACAGAGACAGATGGCGAGATTTGATAAAATATCTTTAAAAGAAAACTGCTAGAACAAAAATTCATATAGGAGAAGGTGTATCTTGGTCTACGCCCTATGGGCCGGTTACGGCTCGAAAGGTCAATAGATAGATAGAATTAGATCTTCCTTTTTAAATTGTGTTAATTAGATCTTCCTTTTTAAATTGTGCTAATTAGATCTTCCTTTTCGAATTGTGTTAATTAGATCTTCCTTTTTGAATTATGTTAATTAGATCTTCCTTTTTAAATTGTGTTAATTAGATCTTCCTTTTTAAATTGTGCTAATTAGATCTTCCTTTTCGAATTGTGTTAATTAGATCTTCCTTTTTGAATTGTGTTAATTAGATCTTCCTTTTAAATTATGTTAATTAGATCTTCCTTTTTAAATTGTGCTAATTAGATCTTCCTTTTCGAATTGTGTTAATTAGATCTTCCTTTTTGAATTATGTTAATTAGATCTTCCTTTTAAATTGTGTTAATTAGATCTTCCTTTTTAATTGTGCTAATTAGATCTTTATAAAAATCATCTTTAACTGAGTCATCTTTATCGTTGGTTGGTGCATAGCATTGTATAATGTGTAATTTTATTTATGGCTGTGAAACATGGAGAATAACAAAATTGACAATCACGAAGGTACAGACTTTCATTAATGGATGCTTGCGCAGAATAAAGGGATGGAAATGGCAGGACAAAGTCACAAACGTGGAATTATGGAAATGTACCGGTCAAATACCAGTGGATAAAGAAATACAGCGAAGACGATGGCGATGGATAGGACACACACTACGGAAACCAACTGAGAGTATTACACAACAGGCCCTTTTTTGGAATCCCCAGGGGAAAAGACAAAGAGGAAGACCAAGGAATTCTTGGAGAAGACAGATTGAAGCAGAGATGAAGATGATGGGGAAGACATGGAATGATCTTAAAAGAATTGCAAAAAACAGAACGACTTGGAAAGTGTTTGTTGAAGACCTATGCTCCACTGGGAGCTAAAAGGTAGAAAGGTTAATTAGATCTTCCTTTTTTAATTGTGTTAATTAGATCTTCCTTTTTAAATTATGTTAATTAGATCTTCCTTTTTAAATTGTGCTAATTAGATCTTCCTTTTTAAATTGTCAGTCCATCCAGAACTTCCATGTTTGTCTTCTTTTCCTTCCACCCAATTCCCCCCCCCCACCCCCCATTTCCCCATAGATTCACATTTCAAATGCTCCATTCTCTGCCCTCTTGTCTTATTTAAAGTCAATGCTAAAGTCCTAAAAACAATAAACATGAATATTGCGTAAATATAGTATTTTGATATTCATAGTTTTTAGTTCTGATGTTATTTGATTTGATGCCAGTATATTTTTTCATGTTGTTAAAATTAATTTTTGCCATTCCTATTCTTTTGTTTATTTCTGTTTCACATTTTCCATCATTTGTTAAATATCTCCAAGACAACAATATTCTTGAACTATTTTTAGATGTTTTTTTTTTCCCATCCATTTCAATATTTCCTTGTATATTTTATGTCTTTTTTTTCTGCTAATTATCATAGTTGTATTAGTCTTTTTAGCATTTATTCCATCCATATTCTTTGCTAGTCTTGCTTATTTTGTTCACTGGTTGTTGTAGGTCTTCTGGATTTTCTGTCATTAATACGGTATCATCAGTATATCTTAGATTATTGATTATGTGTCCATGGATGTTTAGTCCTGGCATCCCCATGATGTCTTTCAAGATCTATCTATCTGTCTATCTATATGTCTATCTATCTATCTATCTATCTATCTATCTATCTATCTATCTATCTATCTATCTATCTATCTATCTATCTATCTATCTATCTATCTATCTATCTATCTATCTATCTATCTATCTATCTATCTATCTATCTATCTATCTATCTATCTATCTATCTATCTATCTATCTATCTATCTATCAATCTATCTATCTATCTATCTATCTATCTATCTATCTATCTATCTATCTATCTATCTATCTATCTATCTATCTATCTATCTATCTATCTATCTATCTATCTGTCTGTCTGTCTGTCTGTCTGTCTGTCTGTCTGTCTGTCTGTCTGTCTGTCTGTCTGTCTGTCTATCTATCTATCTATCTATCTATCTATCTATTGACCTTTCGTGCCGTAGCCGGCCCATAGGGCATGGACCCATATACTCTTTCACTCTGCTCAGTATATAAGTTAAATATAGAATGTGGCCCTGTCTTACTCCTCTTTTTATGTCAATAGGTCTAGAGTTCTCATTGTTGTATTTTATCATATCTGTTTGTTCCCAGTATAAATTATATATCACCCTTATGTCAGCATCATCCGGATGCATATCTTTCAGGCGTTATATTAGTCGTTTATGGTGTATTCTGTTAAAAGCTTTGTGTAGTCTATGAAGCTTGCATAAATTGGTTTGTGCACTTCTGTGTATTTTTCTATTCTTACATCATATATCAAATCTGCTAAATTTACAAGAATATTGTCACTATTTTGCTACTTTGAGTTGAAAACAAACAGCTGTGCTTGGAACTGGTTTTCGACAATAATATGGTGTATGTTTACAGCCCCAAGGTTTTTCGGTTGGACTCCAATGTAAACAGCACTAGAGTAGTACAGGTACTAACATACACTACCTGGCAATTATAAAAGCGGCCGCTAGTTCTGTAGACATGAATTTGTATGATAGCATCAAGTGGTAATACAATAAAGACAGGCCTTGATAAATGGTAGGTGACCTGGTACGGAAGTGGGTCAGGCCAAGGTGACTTGGGCCTGCGAGTCATGTTTTAGTGATAAATAAGATTGTGTCGTCTTTAACAATCGCTTTGTCTTAGAATTCGTAGTTTTGAACTTATTCAATCTTCGACTTTCAGAATACATGCAGTATTGACTTACGTAGTTTGACCATAAGTATCGTCGACTTTTAGAATGCTTGCAGTCTTGACTTACGTTGTTCGAATATAAGTCATTTCCACCATAATTAACTCAGAATACATTTTACGTTGTCCGAATATATGTAATGTTTTTTTTTTTACTTTCAGAATACATCAGTCTTGACTTACGTAGTTCCAAAAGTTTGATCTCGGACTTGCATTGTAATTTCTCTAATGCACAGAATAATCTACGGAATAAATAAAACACGTATAATAATACGAATTGAGAGAGAAAGAAATGTGGATACAGTTAATTATTTATATGATTTAAGAAGTGGATCACAGGCCATGCTACGGAGCTCGTGCATGTGGGCCAGGATTCTTCTCGGATTTTCTCGACGAGAGAGATATCGGAACACCTATGGGTTCGTCCAGTGTGCATTGGTGATAGTCTTAACAACAAAGAAACAAGAAAGTGCTTGACTATTTTGTTGTTCTTCTTCTTCTTTTCTCTTTCACTGATACCTAAAAGGTGTCGTGTTTATATCGTTTGTCGTTCTTGAGCTGCTCGAACTGTCTGAATTAGTGATTTTCTTTGTTGTTACATGTCTCTGTCACTGCATCTATCCATCTTCTTCTGGGTCTTCCTCTTGGTCTTTTTCCATGCATTCTCGAGAAGAACGCCCTTGGTGGTGATTGGTAAGGATTCATTCTGACCAGGTGGCCAACCATTTAAGTTGTTGTTGTTCTATATATTCTTGGCAGGGTTTTGTTCCTACTATTTTTCTTATGGTTTCATTTGGTATTCTATCTCTTCTTGTGTTGTTTGTTACTTTTCTCAGCATCGCATCTCACATGTATTGATCTTTCTTAAATGTTATTTAGAAAGGGTCCATGTTTGACTTTCATAGCACAAAGTTGGTATGAAGATGATATTTATCATTTGTTGTTTAGCTGGCATAGAAATGTTTGGATGTCTTAGCAATGGTGAAAGCTGGTATGTGACAGCATTTGCTTTTTGTATTCTCATGTCAATTTCTCTGTTTAGTGACTATTTTGTTAATGTTGTATATCTACATAAAACCTAAGGTAACAACGTCTGATTCTGTCATGTGCCCTCTTGTATATTCAAAAGCGGTAACCATACTTTTTCTATACTTATTGTTTATTATCGCTCATTTGCTGTTATTTCTTATCGATAGAAAATTAACTTAAATGTTCGATTTGTCCGTTTTTTGTATGTGAACATTGATTTGACACCGAAAAGTGTCAAAACATTTTGTTTTGTTTCTTTGTTGGTGTCCGC
>JAVIAB010000008.1:37105990-37313490 GCA_032433765.1 Megaustenia siamemsis | reverse complement strand
TCACGTTAGTGGGGATTGTGGCTCATGTTAGTGGGGATTGTGGCTCACGTTAGTAGGGATTTTGGCTCACGTTAGTGGGGATTGTGGGTCACGTTAGTGGGGATTGTGGGTGACGTTAGTGGGGATTGTTGGTGACGTTAGTGAGGATTATGGGTCACGTTAGTGGTATTGGGGGGGGGGGGGTTACGTTAGTGGAGATTGTGGGGTAGAAAGGTCTGATTGCAGGTCAGATGCAATTTGGGATTTTGGTCAGATGTGTTGGGACTATAGATCAAGTAAGTTAAGATTGCGAATCATCATTCAATTAGGATTGTGGGTTAAAAAGATTTGGATTGTGGGTCAGAAGACTTAGGGTTGTGGGTTATGTGGGTTAGGATTGTGGATCCGATCATTTGGGATTGCGAGTCAGCAGAGTTAGGATTGTGGAGCAGATGAGTTTTGAGATTGGGCGTTTAACTCTTTCAGTACGGAAGGTTTTTATCAATTTAGCAGTAGAGATTTCAGAGACACAATTTGTCATGTCTTTACATATTAATCTACATGTTTATATTTATCTAATAATTAACATATTATATTTGAACGTTTAGATAATTAAACAAAGAATTATATTTCACCAATACCACGATGATGCAAGGCATATAAAAAGAATATGGTTTGATGACAGTTTACTGTAATCAAATTGAGAGTGACGCACTGTGCGGCTTAACGCACATGACTGAAATCGGCTTGACGCATGTTGCGTCGAAACGTACGGAATAAGTCAACAAACGTATACATATCTGGATATTAAAACATATGCTTATCAAAAACGGAAATCAGATTATCCAACTCGTGTGTGGTGCACATACAAACTTAGGGGTGCAAGAGCTGGAATCCTCTCAAACTATAAAGAAACATTTAAAATAATGTATACTTAATATTTTTCTGAATTAAATTAACTCTGTAAATGCATGGTGCCCATTTGTTATCATAAATTGAATCTTTATCTCTCGAGACAGAGAGCTTGTGTCTTCGGATATAAATGGCTCCGAAGACTCGTAAACATAAATTGAAAGGGCTTTATACTAAAGTATGAGTATAAGGGAAAAGACACAACAGCCTGCTAAAAGTAATCTTGGAAGGGAGCATACAAGGTAAAAGATGCAGAGGCAGACCAAGACTAACGTGGTGGAGTAACATCAAAAGAAGAACAAGCCATCCTATGACAACCTGCAACACCGAAGCAAGAGACAGAGCTGAATGGCGCTTCATGTAGCCAAGCTTCGAAGCGGAGACGGACTGAATGATGATGATGCTGATGATGATGATAAGGGGAAAAAACAACAAGAATACATATTAAGCTGTTCTACGGGGAAGACGCTGAGGTTACATGGATCACGTACACAGAATAGACGAAAGAAGACTTACAGCATCAGACCTTCATGTGGACATCAGAGAGCAAATGAAAACAAGAAAGACCAAATAAACTCTGGGAAGAACAATTAGTAGAGCGGGCTCACCTATAAGCTTAGGAACAATACAAGGCCTAACAGTGAACCATCAGGCGTTGAGAATTAAGATTTCCGCTCTATATGCCTCGTATGCCATAGAGGAGCTAACCACCAGCTAATCAACCAGTTAACCAACCAGCTAATCAACAAAGTAACCAATCAGCTAACCACCAACTAACCAATCAGCTCAACAACCAGCTAACCAACCAACTAACCAACCAACTAACCAATCTGCTAACCAACCAGCTAACCAATCAGCTCACCAACCAGCTAACCAACCAACTAACCAATCTGCTAACCAACCAGCTAACCACCAGCTAACCAACGAGCTAACCAACCAGCTAACCAACCTGCTAACCAACCAGCTAACCAACCAACTAGCCAACCTCTAACCAACCAGCTAATTAACCAGCTAACCAACCAGCTAACCAATAAACTAATCAACCAGCTAACCAACCAGCTAACCAACCAGCTAACCAACCAGCTAACCAACTAACTAACCAACCAGCTACCATAAACTAACCAACTAACCAACGAACCGAGGAAAAAAATGTATATTTTCGAGGAAACTGGAGGGCGAATGTGGCCTCGAACTCTCCTTTCGTTTGAAATTGTCGCCTGTGGTGACGAATGGGGTTACACTTTTAATCTACTTTGTGAACAAAATTTGCCAATGCATTTTGGCGGGAGCTGCGGCATGAGTGGAGCAGATATTGGGAATTTTCGATTGCTGTGAACCTTATTCCATTAACATTACAGAATCATTCAGTCAGCCAGTTAACTAACTAACCTGCCAATTAACTAATTAACTAACAAACTAACAAACTAACTAACCTGCCAATTAACTAATTAACTAATAAACTAACAAACTAACTAACCTGCCAATTAACTAATTAACTAACAAACTAACAAACTAACTAACCTGCCAATTAACTAATTAACTAACAAACTAACTAACCTGCCAATTAACTAATTAACTAACAAACTAACAAACTAACTAACCTGCCAATTAACTAATTAACTAACAAACTAACGAACTAACAAACTAACTAACCTGCCAATTAACTCATTAACTAACAAACTAACAAACTAACTAACCTGCCAATTAACTAATTAACTAACAAACTAACGAACTAACAAACTAACTAACCTGCCAATTAACTAATTAACTAACAAACTAACGAACTAACAAACTAACTACCTGCCAATTAACTAATTAACTAACAAACTAACAATCTAACTAACTATCTTTGGAGAAGAGGTGGGTTGGAATAATTAGTAACAACAGGGAATTTAGAAGGCCGAAGACATAAAGGCAGGCAACGGGATAAGATGCTGCATGGTTTTGACAGAGTGGCAGAGGAAACCAAAAAAATTAATGGTGGAATTGTGAAACTATGCGCGAGATCGAGGGTATTGAAGAACATCATGTGCAACACTTTCACGCATAGGCCATGAATGAATGAATTATGAATCCCAGGGTTTATTGCTGATCATGACGACAGATCAATCCAAACGGTTAAAGACGTAACTATCCTTACAGTAACCCGTTTAATCTACGGCAAGTGACGTTTAATCCACAGCAACCGAATTATTTCCTTAAGATTGTCACTTGCACGTAACGGTTTGTTGTAACTGGTTTCCTGTGGTATTTACAACGGATGCGTCTGTCTGGCGTGTGGAAAATTCAGTTTATGATAACAAATGGACACCATGCATTTACAGAGTTAATTTAATTTAGAAAAATATTGAATATACATTTACTTTAAATGTCTACTATATATTCAATATTTTGTTTGTAACGAATACATTTCTTCAAAATATATTTTAAAACTGTAGAAAGGAAGAAAGAAAAAAAAATAAAGAAATGAAGAAGAAAAGAAAGAAAAGACAGCTTAAACAGGAGAAAGATAGAATGAAAACATAAATGAAAAGTTAAAAAGAACGAATAAGAGGAAAGGAGACATGAAGGAAACATAATATAGAAAGAAATGTTAAAATAAATTAAGGAAGGAAATAATGTAGTTATGAATATAATTAATCTAAACACATAGTTAGTAAGTTAGTTTATTAATCAGTAATTAATATGTTAGTTAATTAATAAGTTAGTTAGGGGACTGGTTGGTCTCGAGGCAAGACATCAGTCTCGAGACAGACCAGGTTGTGAGTTCAAATCCGTTGCACCAGTTGGGATTTTTATTTAAGATTTCTCTCTGTGGCAACCGCCCCTGGTCTCAACAGCGAGGCCCGGCTTGAAACATCAATTACTGATTGACGGAAAAATATGAGTACTTCCGAAGTCGAAGTTATCTGCCTGTGGGGCGAGGGACCCATGTGCACACAGCTGTCATGGTAAAACGGAATAACACGCAAAATTCAGTTGCTAGTCTCGTGTCTGGTATTACCCTGTAGACTTGATATCCTTGTATGTTATATGAGACATGAAAAAAAAAGAAATAAATCAGAAAAATAATGACATAGAATAATTCATAAAAATAAAATAGGTTTCTAAAAGATAAATATACAATTAAAATGTAAGAAGATAATTAGAATAAAGAAAGACACCCCGGTGTTGGCTCTTGGCTCAGAACGGAAACGTGAACCACCTATCCTCCCCAATTTCTTCTTTTCATCCACCCAAATAAAGTGCAATAAAAAATTAAAATCTAAGCTCTCTTCACAAAAACGAAACAAAATAAATTACGTTCTTCATGTATTATCTGCAGTGTCTGTAAATGACAGAGCATATCAGCTCTCACGTACCAATAATATTCAACGGGAACAAACGTTCGCTAATACCAGGGATAATAAATTAGTCACCACAATATTAGTTAATAATCTACAATGACTCACATGTAAAGAACGTTCTAGGGCATGTTAATTAGGTCTGTGACTCAGTCCGTCAACAGATTCTATTTTTTCACAGCTGTTTTTTCGATGATATTTTAGTGCTGCTTAAAAAAAAACAATTTTTACACTATCTATCTATCTATCTATCTATCTATCTATCTATCTATCTATCTATCTATCTATCTATCTATCTATCTATCTATCTATCTATCTATCTATCTATCTATCTACCTACCTACCTACCTACCTACCTACCTACCTACCTACCTACCTACCTACCTATCTATCTATCTATCTATCTATCTATCTATCTATCTATCTATCTATCTATCTATCTATCTATCTATCTATCTATCTATCTATCTATCTATCTATCTATCTATCTATCTATCTATCTATCTATCTATCTATCTATCTATCTATTGTCCTTTCGAGCCGAAGTCTGCACATAGGGCAGAAGCACAATCTAAAAAACAGAAACCTTGCGTGCCAAAATGGTACATGTTGCAAAGATCACTGCTTCTAAAATCTATGGCTCTGTTTCCATAACAATACTTTTTACAATGACAACTTGTCAAGCCATCGATCAACCTCCTTATTTGCCTCTTACAACATGCCTGGAATGTCACAGTGTCACTAGTCTTTACTTCTCTCATAATGAGGCCCCGGTAACACACGGGCATTTATTTTACACTACACCCCATTAAATTGATAGTCACTCAATCTGGAGGGAGTCGGCATAAATAGAACGATAAATATCTAACTGGTTCTACTTAGATACAAAAAAGTCAAACGAAACACTAAACAATATATGATGTTACTCTTAAGTTAGGTTTTTGGCATTGAAATCTGAACCATGCAGCGTGTGGATTCCCAGGACGTGCAACGGAGTTCGTGCACGTAGGTCAAGGCTCAATTCGGACTTTCTCAGTATTTCGAGAAGATTGGAGCACTTATGGATATGTCCGGAGTGTAGTGGTGGTGATTCTAACATAACATAACATAACATAACATAACATAATATCATCATCATTATCGAGTGCCTTCTCCGCAACGAAGGTTGGCTACCATAGAGCGCCATTCCGCTCTGTCTCTTGCTTTGATGGTGCAGGTTGTCATAGGCTGATTTGTCCATCTTTTGATGTTACTCGTCCATGTTAGTCTTGGTCTGCCTCTGCCTATTTTACCTTGTATTTTCCCCTGCAGGATTACTTTTAGTAGGCTATTGTGTCTTTTAACATGGCTTAAAAATCGCACTTGTTTGTTTGAATTGTGATTAGTAGTTCTCTTTTCATTTTTAGTCATTTTAAAACTTCATCGTTTGTTTTCTTTTCCTTCCATCCAATTCTACCTATTCTTCTATAAATCCACATTTCAAAGGCTTCAATTCTCTGTTCTGTTTTCTTATCTAATGTCCATGTTTCTGCACCATATAGGAATATTGAGAAGATGTAACATTTTGCTACATAACATAACATAACATAACATAATATAACATAACATAATATAGCTGTTAAAACCCGCCTACTTATATGCTCAATATTATTATTTTTCTTTAATCGAAAATGTGCGGGTAGATCCACAGTAGGTAAATTGTAAATCATTGAGGCGTCGCAGGAATATTGACAGGTGACTCGGTTCTTCAAGTAACAACCATAACATGTTATTATAAACTTCGATGTTCAGCGAAATTCAAATCAAGGCTTTTTTTTTTAAGGAAATCTAATCATTTTTTGGCCATGTAGTGAAAAGAGAACAACTGGAAGATATTGTAACAACTGGAAAAATTGAGGGACGAAGAGATAGAGGGAAGCAAAGAGAAACAATACCAGACAGCTTAAGAGAATGGCTTGGCAGAAGGTCAACAACAGAAATGATAAATAACTGTCGAGATCGAAAGTTGTGGAGAGACATGATCACCTACGCCTGCAGGCCCGGTACTTGATGATGATGATGATACTACAGATGACTGTGACCTATCCAAACATGACATTCCAGGACTAGATACTAAATGTTTCACTAAACTAAACCTGTCCACATTCTGTATCTCTCCATCTGGAACTGACGAACAGGAAACCAGGACGTTAACTCAGAAAACCAAAAAGAAAAACTGGGGAAGTCACTTTCAACTGCCAATCGGATTGTTTCCTGCTGTCTATCAATGTTGCCGCGCCTCGTTGAGTGTAGTCTGTGCGTGTAATCTCTGATGTTTTGAGCTCAGTTATTTCTTTTCTTTTTTAAACCGTTTAGTTTTACGTCTGCCAGGAACAATAAGCGCAATTATTATTCTTTCAAGACGGTTCATGCGTTTTGATGCGACCAAAGTATGCGAGTTCCCTTTGTTTCTTCATGTTCCGTAGCCAATTTAATTTCATCTTGTTTAAATATCAGTGCTGGTTTGGAGGCCTCGGTAGCCTAGTTGGAAAACCACCCGACTGGGCTACCAACATTCGGACAACCCGTGTTCGATTCCCGCTGGGAGCAATGTGAGTTGTACTCGTGGTTGGTAAAAAAAAAATACCCCTGCGTTCGACCCAGCCGCTGGCAGAAATTAGTACCAGGGTAGCACTCTGGGAAGGTGAGGAATTCCGCACCGCATCATGAGTTTCGATGCTTGAAGCGACACCATCCACAAGTCTCCGAACACCTTCTGGATAGGCGACCGAGCACATATGGGTGAAAACTCGCGTGCTATGACGCCGATTCAAGTCTCGTACTTTACCTTTACCAGTGCTGATTATTTTATTTGATCAGGATATTTGGAGATATCTTATGTGGCATTTCATCTTAAATAATGAACAGGCACTAATGAATATAATTATTGTTCCAAACGATAATTAAAAGAATAAATCATGACATTTAAATAACAAAAAACAGCAATTATTATAACAAGAGTTTATCATCCCCAACGTTATTGAGTCATTGAGTTATTTGCGGGTCATCATCATTGCACTCCGAACATGTCCATAGGAGCTCAGATCCCCTCCTCAGCAATTCCCGTAGTGTCCAGAGACTGACGCCTCCAGTTCTATGTTGGTTGATAAGTCTTCTTACACGGCCACCAAGTTTCTCATTTCTGGCTGTGCCCATCTTAACTCCCATTTCCATCATCCGAAGAAGTGACGTTGATCTGTGTTTGTCGAAGTCCTGTGCTCTTCCCACATCTCGGAGTGCATTGATGATGTCCACCCCATCCATCGGTTGCCCGTCCTCAACGACAGCGCAGCTAGCCAACCTGTCCGCTCTCTCATTTACCCGTACTCCCGCATGTCCAGGGACATAGACAAAGGTGACCTTACGTATTTTGGATTTCTGCAACGACTCTACCCATTGCATGCGTACATAGCCCGCCTCCACTTTTTTTTATCATGCTCATCGAATCACTCAGTATACATGCGTGGATGTAGTCTTGTGACTCTAACCATTTGAATGCCTTGGTCACTGCCATCACCTCCATTGTCATGCTACTCGTGGTCATGGCGTATGCACCACTGTCTTCCTTGGCTATTCTGCCTGCCGAGCGTGCTGTAAATGCCCATGCACTTCTTTCGTGTCGTATTACAGATCCGTCTGTATTGATGACTGCATCTTTCTCATCGGTGTTATCGCCAACGTGTTTCGATTAAGTCAAAGCTACGTCACTCTTTGGTCTCGAACAAAACAGCTGTTGCGCCTCACGTTCTCACTATCACTAGCACCGCATTCTGAATTGGGTATTAGAATGGCAGGGAAATTAACAGCGGGGCATTGTACTGAGATTCTGTAGAGTAGGTGATAATTTCAACTTTAAAGAAGTGATAATTTTAATGCCATGAAAAATATACTAACAACAAAACAAATAACAGCAGGGCTGGAACTAAGAATAGCAAATGTTACATCTTCTCATATTCCTGTATGGTGCAGAAACATGGACATTAGACAAGAAAACAGAATAGAAAATTGAAGCCTTTGAAATGTGGATTTATAGAAGAATAGGTAGAATTGGATGGAAGGAAAAGAAAACAAACGATGAAGTTTTAAAACAACTAAAATAAAAAGAGAACTGCTAAACACAATTCAGAAAAGATAAATGAAATTTTGGGGGCACGTTAAAAGACAGAACAGCCTACTAAAAGTAATATTGAAAGGGAAAATACAAGGTTAAAGAGGCAGAGGCAGACCAAAACTAACATGGACGAGTAACATAAAAAGATGGACAAGTCAGTCTATGACAACCTGCACCATACAAAGCAAGAAACAGAGTGGAATGGCGATCCATGGTAGCCAACCTTCGTTGCGGAGACGGCACACGATGATGATGATGATGATGATGATAATGATGATGATGATGATGATGATGATGATGATGATGAAAGAAGTGACCTTGGAGAAGAGGGTATACAATCAATCAACAAATGTAATTTTAAAAATATAATTCTTCTCTTGATAAATGTAGTACTGCATAGTTTCAAATAGGGTGCTAAGACCCTAACAATCATGTCGATGCTCAGAAGTCGAAGGCTAAGATGGCTGGGGCATGTCCAACGGATGGAAGAAAAACGCATTCATAGGCAAATACTATATGGTGAGCTAAAACACGGAAAAAGACAAATCGGCAGACCTAAACTACGATATAGAGATATCTGCAAATCATCTCTGAAATACTTCTCCATCTGTGAAAACGACTGGCAACATCTGGCAAGTGATCGCACATCATGGAGAGCATGTATAAGGAACGGTATAACAACATTTGAGACTGTGCTAAGACAGGACTTAGAAGAGAAGAGACTCATGAAAAAGGATGGTAAACCCTGTGGATCAGCGAGCCTGACCTGTTCATTATGTGACCGCGTGTGTTTGTCAAACATTGGTAGAATTAGCCACGAGAGAAGCTGTTCGGCAAAAACAATACCTCAAAAAATACGCAATAGCCTCCACTAGACCGTCTGACAAGACGAAAAGGGCCATACATATATAGTTTCAAAGGCACAATATATTACGATTTTTATTTTATGAAAGGGTGTAATAAATTCTCATAAACTTTATTCTAAGTAATGAAAGCCATAATTACAAAGAAAGTAAAAAATATCCACACACAAAAATACGAAATTTATGTTGAATAAAAGACGCTGTTCGCGCTGATTAATTTCCGGACAAACTCAAAGCTGCTAAGTCACTTTCAGCAGTTGACGAAGTACATGTATGTGCACGCTGACGGTTGCAGTACCCGCTTGATATCGGGAAGATTAGGCACTTTAAAAAAAACCGCGGATTCGCAAAGAACAATTCCCCCGGCTCGTGGCTGGTGAGATCGGAACTTGAGATCTTTCTGTCCAGAGGCCGACGTCTTACCTCTAAACCACCCAGTTCTCCCCCACCAAACCTTAATCAGATACCACAACTTGCTGCAAGTCTTATTCAAGTCAAGAGGTGGAATGTGAAATATAAAATGTGTGAATTAGGTCATGACATTTCGAGATGAGGCGGCTACAGCTTATTTTTCGATGTTATTACTTTCCCTCCACTCAGTGGGTCAGGTACCCATTCCTTTATCAGCTGGGTGGGCTGGAAGGTGTCTAATCTGCTTATGAACCCCCACCCAACCCACCCTCGTCTACGGCTACGTTACTTGCGCTATATTATTGAGCGACAGAAAGAAAGGAATCGCTAGATGATCACAGAATGTAAGAAGAAATAGATGATCACAGAATGTAAGAAGAAATAGATGATCACAGAATGTAAGAAGAAATAGATGATCACAGAATGTAAGAAGAAATAGAAGATCACAGAATGTAAGAAGAAATAGATGATCACAGAATGTAAGAAGAAATAGATTATCACAGAATATAAGAAGAAATAGATGATCACAGAATGTAAGAAGAAATAGATGATCACAGAATGTAAGAAGAAATAGATTATCACAGAATGTAAGAAGAAATAGATGATCACAGAAAGTAAAAAGAAATAGATGATCACAGAATGTAAGAAGAAATAGATGATCACAGAATGTAAAAAGAAATAGATATCACAGAATGTAAGAAGAAATGAACAAAAAAAATAACATAAATCAACCTTATTTCATCACAAGTTTTCTACTGCGAGCACTATCACACGCACATTAGTTATAAATAGTTGTTTACAAATACATAAATTATATAACTTCTGGTATGAAAAGACCACTTATAAGTCAATTTCAATTACTTGTAGATCAATTACAAAATCCAGGTTTATGAAAGCGTCACTAGCAAAAGCCAGTCTCATAAAGAGCTATTAAACACACAGAACAAGTTTAAGATTTCACTCAAATCTTTGCACATTGAGGCACAAATAATTAATAAAATTAATTATCAGTCGATTAAACTCGTGCAGGGTCTTGTCGAAATGGGAAGATATTATTTATTGGTGTTTTGCTTTCGTTGAATGGGTGCAAGAAACAAAGCCATTCATGATGATGACGGGAGGTTTCCACACGAGTAGCGCGGATCTATACGATATGGATATCTATTGAGCATGTCAGCGAGGGGTTTTAAGTGCAGATATAAAACGCGTGGTAGGTCAAGACAATTTTAGAATAAGGGGCGTGGCGGGTTAGGGGGGGGGGGGTGGAGGAGGGGAGGTCACTCTAGTATTAACCACAAGTTGAAAAGTACTATGTTTGAATTCGATATCGATAGTGTCATATTTTTATAAGTTATCTAGAGTGCAAAGTCCTACCAGGGACAGACGTAGGTCCCGTTTTCAAACTGGATTTGTCTACATCGTTTTTCTTTCAGTGTCGAGAGAGTAGATATCATTTGGGGTCTTTTACTCTTGTTTTGGTCACTGCTGCAGTATTTTGCCCTCACACATTTCGCTGCCACTTATGTTTGAAATGTTATATATATCATCATGTGATAAGTTGGTAAACCTAAATCTAATTCTAGCCCATCATCAGATGACCTTTCACGGATCCCTATCAACTATAGGTCATTTATCTGTCTGTCTGTCTGCCTGTCTGCGTGCCTGTCTGTCTGTCTGGCTGTCTAATCTGTATATTTGTCTGTCTGTCTAATCTATCTGTTTGACTGTTTGTCTAGTCTGTCTGTCTGGCTGTCTAATCTGTATATTTGTCTGTCTGTCTAATCTATCTGTTTGACTGTTTGTCTAGTCTGTCTGTCTGCCTGTTTGTTTGTTTGTCTTTCTGTTTAATCCGTCTGTTGGTCTGTCTAATCTATCTTTTTTGTCTGTCTGTCTGTCTAATTGTCTGTCTGTCTGTCTAATCTGTCTGTCTATCAGTCCATGATCTGACAAACTTCCAAAGTTAGAAGAATTTAGAGAAACAAACAAATTATCCCTGTTCACTTAAAAGCAATTGAAAACTATCATCAGGAACCAACGAAACAATTAGATATATGGAAGATTTAATTTTGCATGGACGTCTTTTACATTCTTCTTTAAAAAGGTCAAAGGGTGGTGAGGTCTCCTGATAAAGAAGACATAGGTCTTTCTATTTATCTGTCTGTGTAGAAGACATAGGTCTCTCTATTTATCTATCTGTGTAGAAGACATAGGTCTTTCTATTTATATGTCTGTGTAGAAGACATAGGTCTTTCTATTTATCTGTCTGTGTAGAAGACATAGGTCTCTTTATTTATCTATCTGTGTAGAAGACATAGGTCTTTTCTATTTATATGTCTGTGTAGAAGACATAGGTCTTTCTATTTATCTGTCTGTGTAGAAGACATAGGTCTCTTTATTTATCTATCTGTGTAGAAGACATAGGTCTTTCTATTTATCTGTCTGTGTAGAAGACATAGGTCTCTTTATTTATCTATCTGTGTAGAAGACATAGGTCTCTCTATTTATATGTCTGTGTAGAAGACATAGGTCTTTCTATTTATCTATCTGAGTAGAAGACATAGGTCTTTCTATTTATCTGTCTGTGTAGAAGACATAGGTCACTTTATTTATCTATCTGTGTAGAAGACATAGGTCTTTTCTATTTATCTATCAGTGTAGAAGACATAGGTCTTTCTATTTATCTGTCTGTGTAGAAGACATAGGTCTTTTCTATTTATCTATCTGTGTAGAAGACATAGGTCTTTTTATTTATCTGTCTGTGTAGAAGACATAGGTCTTTCTATTTATCTATCTGAGTAGAAGACATAGGTCTTTCTATTTATCTGTCTGTGTAGAAGACATAGGTCGTTTCTATTTATCTATCAGTGTAGAAGACATAGGTCTTTCTATTTATCTGTCTGTGTAGAAGACATAGGTCTTTCTATTTATCTGTCTGTGTAGAAGACATAGGTCTTTCTATTTATCTGTCTGTGTAGAAGACATAGGTCTTCTAGAGAAGGTTCCAACTCCTGTAGCAAAACCTAGGATCTCAAGAAAGCCACCCTATCTCATCACACGCCATTTGTGTCTATTATTTGTTGAAGCAATGTGGTAGATATTACGCCCGTGCCGTCTTTCTTTCCATGAAAATCCTGTACCCATTTAAAGCTGACTGAATACGGAAGCCATCGATCAGGACCGAATTCGACCTCTTGCTTTTAGTAGCTCAGTCCCCTAAGCCCTGAGCTACCCCCGTTCCAAGAAACAAAAAAATATATTAATTATTTAAATGTATATTGTCTTTAACAGCAAGCTTGTTTGATTAATTTCTGAAGTATGAGGGCTCACAACTATATACACAAGACTTGCAGAACAGGTAGTGGCATCTGCGTAGATGAGTGTTCAGTAATATTATGATTTAAGTAGATCAATGGTTTTCAAATATGTTTGGAATACTATACCCTTTTGAGGAACAATTAATTGTTATATAACAAGCAAAAGGGAGCCGCGATAGCTCAGTGGTTAGTGAACTGGACTACAATGGACAAGAGGTAGGGATCGACCCCAACCAAAGAGTTCTGCTCTGGTTCACCCAGCCTTTAATGGTTACCAGATATTTTTTTCTGGAAAGTAAACAGCACGGGCGTAATACCGACCACATTACCCCAAAAATCATGTGCTGAAGGTCTGTAAAATTTATGGTCACTAACACCATATTCCCTATACGCCACTCGGCGCGACGGGGGTATTTTACTTTGCTAACAAGTAAAACTTACATAACAAGCATAACACTGGACATCTACCTTCGTCCTTCTACCCTTACCTCTAGACAGTCCGACTGTTGAAACACACTGGCTACTTAAAAACATAGCCAACTATAGATTTAAAAAGACATACTCACCTAAAATAAAACCGAAAACCTCCAAACTAGCGTGATTTTATCAACTATAGGAGCTGTAGACGGCTGACGTCACTCTACACACTGGACTTTGGATGACTGGTTGGTCTCGAGACAGGAGACAAATAATAATAAATGAATATTATTATAGAGGGGAACTTCCGAGGCGATAATCAGCGAATCAATTAAGAGGAAGAGCTATGTTTACAGCACTCGGAAAAACTGATGAATAATCAACAAAAAGAAAAAAAAAACAAAGAACAATATATGAACCGAAGCAGGATCGAACCCGTACTCAGTGGCACAGAGAGGTTGTGGGTTCAATCCTGGCTGCACCAATTTGGGATTTTTATGTATGATTTCTCTTTGCGGCAAACCACCCCTGGTCTTGGCTTGAAACGTCAATTACTCATGGACGGAAAAAATATGAGTACCTCCGAAGACGGAGTTATCGGCCTGTGCGGCGAGGGACCCCTATGCACACAGCTGCCGGGGAAAAAAATGGATTAACCCGCAAAACTCAGTTCCTAGTATCTAGGGACTACGCCAGAGATCAAAGCTGGCGAACGCAAAAAAAAAAAAAAAAAAAACTCTACCCACAACTGCCCCTTCTCGCAAAGCTCAAAAAGTCGAGCTAGTTAGAGGTTTTCCTGGAATTTCCTGTCAGCCATTACGCTTTTGTAAATCTATATATGTAAAAAAAAAAAAAAAAAAAAAGTAAAGACCCTCGCCATGCCAAGTGACGTATAGGGAGGGAATATGGTGTTAGTAACCATAAATTTTACAAACCTTCAGCACATGATTTTTGGGGTAATGTGGTCGGTATTACGTCTGTGCCGCTTTACTTTCCCAGAAAAAAATCAGGTATCCATTTAAGGCTGGGTGAACCCGGAAGCCGTCAGTTGGGATAGAACCCTACCTCTTGTCCTTTGTAGTCCAGTTCACTAACCACTGATCTATCACGGCACCCTAAATCAATATATGGCTATAGTGAAAAAATGTGTTAGTGTTATTGGGAGTTTTCTAGGAGGCCCGCGCTATACGATATACCATGACTTAAGTGCACAACAAACCTGCTCACTTGATAACTGTTTACTTCTCTGTCTTCACCCTTTAGGTGGGCGTGGATAGGACGTATCGCTATTTTACAGCAAACCGCGATAACTGGGCTATTCAACCAGACACATACGACTTCATCAGGACGGAGTATACGAATCTGAACTCCACAACTAACCAGGTTCTTTGTGACTGATAGGATTAGACAATCCGGACAGGACAGATAGGATTAGACAATCCGGACAGGACAGATAGGATTAGACAATCTGGACAGGACAGATAGGATTAGACAATCTGGACAGGACAGATAGGATTAGACAATCTGGACAGGACAGATAGGATTAGACAATCTGGACAGGACAGATAGGATTAGGCAATCTGGACAGGACAGATAGGATTAGGCAATCTGGACAGGACAGATAGGATTAGGCAATCTGGACAGGACAGACAGGATTAGACAATCTGGACAGGACAGATAGGATTAGGCAATCTAGACAGGACAGATAGGATTAGCAATATGGACAGGACAGATATGATTAGACAATCTGGACAGGACAGATAGGATTAGGCAATCCGGACAGGACAGATATGATTAGGCAATCTGGACAGGACAGATAGGATTAGGCAATCTGGACAGGACAGATAGGATTAGGCAATCTGGACAGGACAGATAGGATTAGGCAATCTGGACAGGACAGACAGGATTAGACAATCTGTCCAGGACAGATAGGATTAGGCAATCTGGACAGGACAGATAGGGTTAGGCAATCTGGACAGGACAGATATGATTAGACAATCTGGACAGGACAGATATGATTAGACAATCTGGACAGGACAGATAGGATTAGACAATCCGGACAGGATAGATAGGAATAGGCAATCTGGACAGGACAGATAGAATTAGATAATCCGGACAGGACAGATCATCCAGACAGGATTAGACAATCCGGACAGGACAGATAGGACTAGGCAATCCGGACAGGACAGATAGGATTAGGCAGTCAAAAACAGGACAGATAGGATTAGGCAATCCGGACAGGACAGATAGGATTAGACAATCTGGACAGGACAGATAGGATTAGACAATCCGGACAGGACAGATAGGATTAGACAATCTGGACAGGACAGATAGGATTAGACAATCCGGACAGGATAGATAGGATTAGGCAATCTGGACAGGATAGAGAGACATAACATCTTGGAGAAGACAGAAAGACAGGACAGAGAGACATAACATCTAGGACAAGACCGAAAGACAGGACAGAGGGATAGATAAATAAGAAGGATAGAACGAAAGAAAGACATACTGACAATACAGATAAACAGCACGGGTCGCGACAGACATGAACAGGACAGACAGACAGGGTATGACATAAAGATCAAGACATATATACAGACAGGTGGGGCAATTTAGGACATGACAGACTGACATAACAGAACAGATAGACAAGATAGAACAGACATATATGACGGAAATACAGATAAGTCAGACAGGATTGAGCAGAAAAGACAGACAGTCGATGGGACGGAGAGACAGAAATGGCTGGATACACAGACAGGACGGGAGAGACATGATAGTATAGAACAGAGGAAAGGACGGCAAGAGAAGGGAAATAGGACAGGACAAAAAATATGGATAAAACATATCACATATGACATAACAAACGGCATAATAAACAAACATCAAGCAACCCTGTGTAAGGTAGACGCTTGATAACGAAGATCGTCGGACATAGAGAGTCTCAAATCGATGCTCTATATGTCGCTCTGTGACTTCATTTGTTTATTGAACACGCGGCTAATCACTCTAGCAACCCAATTTAGACAAATATTTTCTAACCAGGTCCTCTTTCTTAACCACCCCACGGCACCTTTCTCACTCACCTTTCCCAATCGCACTCGATGATACTACTCCCCCTTCTTTCCTCGTTATATCACTCACTCTGGGCAAATTTGTATATGAGCTCTCACATGACGATTTCAGCAGGACATTGGTCTTGAAACAAATGTTGCCTGGAAGTTTGACATCTACGACAATTCAGAATGTCATGACGGTAGAACAAAAATAACATCTATCACTTTCGCTTGATCCAACTACTCCAAAGTGCATCTAGTCTGACATTCCAGCCTACAGCATCGAGTCCAAATTTGTAAACAAAAGTCTGATCTCCTCTTGACAATTTTCTGTGTACATCTAGAATGATCACATTGAGAGTTAGTGGTAAGAACACGTTGTTTACAGGCCTCCTTACTTACGAAGAAATATAATAGTGTCGAAGGGTTATGTGCCCCAACTTCTGTTAACAAGAGTTATATAAGGACTGCGCCAGGCAAACTGGCGGAAAGTTCTCTCTCTCTCTCTCTCTCTCTATTATAAATATATATATATATATATATATATATATATATATATATATATATATAGGAGTTGGCGTATAAGGCCCGTGTATGGTGGACAGGAGGGTGGGAGAATAAATGAGTAGATCAGTTAATGAGTAATGCCAATTTTACGAACGCTCTGTTTCTCGCTAGATTTGAAAGGGCTAATAGGCTAGGGTTATTTTTTCCGCTTGAGATGTAGCCACGCTACAACCAGAATTGATTTGCATAAGATTACCCGTTGTATAACAAATCCATTGTAAAGAGATATTTTTTTTTACATATTTATTATATATGTAAGATCTAAAAAGGGGCTTTAGGTTAAATATTAGGGTATCTGAGCGGTATATTAATGATGCTCACTGCAGCGATGAGCGTGTTTTTCATTTTCTCTCAGCCTGTCGTGCACTGATAAGCCGATCAATACTCTACTTACGTAAAACTAATGACTTCTTGTCAATTCCCTGCCCCGCTATGCCTATTACGCTTGAAACATCACTTAGCTTTAAGAAATACTAAGGTCAAGCTGGCCACAATTAGGTCGATCAACAGATAATTGGTTCACCTCCCATTAAAAAGTACAAAACATAGAAGGAAAAAAGGCAAACGCGACATAACCGGAACTACTACATAATGAATCTAATCCACAATCATATTCTATCATATACAAAGTGAGGGTCATTGAGTTATTGAGTTATTTGCGGTCATCATCATTGCACTCCGAACATGTCCATAGGTGCTCAGATCCCCTCCTCAGCAATTCCCTCAGTGTCCAGCGACTGACGCCTCCAGTTCTATGTTGGTTGATAAGTCTTCTTACACGGCCACTAAGTTTCTCATTTCTGGCTGTGCCCATCTTAACTCCCATTTCCATCATCCGAAGAAGTGACGTTGATCTGTGTTTGTCGAAGTCCTGTGCTCTTCCCACATCTCGAAGGGCATTGATGATGTCCGCCCGATCCATCGGTTGCCCGTCCTCAACGACAGCGCAGCTAGCCAACCTGTCCGCTCTCTCATTTCCCCCGTACTCCCGCATGTCCAGGGACATAGACAAAGGTGACCTTACGTATTTTGGATTTCTGCAACGACTCTACCCATTGCATGCGTACAGAGCCCGCCTCCACTTTTTTTATCATGCTCATCGAATCACTCAGTATACATGCGTGGATGTAATCTTGTGACTCTAACCATTTGAATGCCTTGGTCACTGCCATCACCTCCATTGTCATGCTACTCGTGGTCATGGCGTATGCACCACTGTCTTCCTTGGCTATTCTGCCTGCTGTGCGTGCTGTAAATGCCCATGCACTTCTTTCGTGTCGTCTTACAGATCCGTCTGTATAGATGACTGCATCTTTCTCATCGGTATTATCGCAGATGAGACCGTTGACCTCAGCATTAACCACGACCAGGTTCTGTTCCCTACATTTCCTGTCGAGTGTGACAATACATGAGAAAGTTCCCTTGAATGACGTAGGCACCGGTATCCACCCCTCACCAACGCTGATATTGATAAGCCCACAGACCTGTTTGATGACATCTTCTGCTCGGCCCACCCATGATTTGCCTCTTTTTAGCCTGGCACCTTTCTCTGTGTTGAGCACGTGTTGCAATGGATGCTCTGTATCTGTACTAATCTTCAGGTATGCTCGTGCTCTCCAGATCTTAATTCTGTCATCCATGGTTGGAAAGTCAAGAAGATACCTCATTGCTACACAGGGAGTGTCCCTCGTACATCCCAGGATAATGCGCATGGCTTCATTTTGTATTTTTCTCCAGCCTATCAATTTGAGTCGTACTGACAGTAAGAATTGCCAGGGCATACTCGATTGGTGCGAGGACTAATCCCTGGAACAGAAGAGTAAGTAGCCTCTGCTCGATGTTGGCAGCTGCCATGACCTTCAAGACGGCTAATCCTTTGCGGGATTTTGTTATCACATGGTCGACGTGGTCCCGAAAACACAGGCTGCGATCAAACTTAACTCCGAGGTATGTCATGAACTTGAGGGTCATGTTAATGCATACCCAATATCTCATTACATACCTAGCAATCAGACCGAGTGATAGCATAGGGATAATCATTATCTCTTTCTTTCTCTCAACCTCTCTCTCAAGCCTCTGGCTCGATCACTTTTCGCACCTACACACCTTTTTATTCCCTCTTTTGACCATATCCTCTATTTTTCTATTTTTTTCTTTGATTTTTCTCTCCTCTAACCTATTCTCTCTCTCTCTCGCTCTCTCTCTCTCTCTCTCTCTCTCTCTCTCTCTCTCTCTCTCTAGGAGCTCACGCACCTCGCCTAACTGTATCTTGTGTTTCTCTCTCTCCTTATCTCTCTAACTATCAATCTAATTATCGATCTTATTTGAGTTTTATCTCCGCCCGTTTTTATCTCTATTATGAATATTTATTTTGGTTCACTCATTCTCATTGTCTGTTCTAGTGTGTGCTAGTTCTTATTTACACTACATACAAAGACATTCCCTCGCTTCTGAATCCCTTCCTTGTTTTCCCTCATCTGGAGCTATCTCTCACACTACCTTCTGGGACGTCTTTCACTGGTTCTATCTGATATGGCTAACATGTTGCTGACATCTTTTTTTCCCTCAGTGTGTAGGGGATTGTGAAGTCAGAGTTAGCTAGGCCTGCAGCCTAACAATTTAGATATGTTTGCTTGCCTACTTTTGTATTTGTATTCAGATCAAAGCAATAGACTTTTGAAGCGTCTACACTATCCCCTTTCGGATTTGTAATTTGTTAGTAAGCCTTCTCAAGTTAAGTAACTTTAAATCAATATCTTATGTTAATACTTATATATCTAAAACATAACATAATCAACACACAACAAGTGAGCAATTTACGCCGCATTTAATTCATAAAATACACACACAAATTCCAGAAAACGAGTTGAAGAAAGTGTGTGTGTGTGTGTGTGGTGTGTGTGTGTGTGTGTGTGTGTGTGGTGTGTGTGTGTGTGTGTGTGTGTGTGTGTGTGTGTGTGTGTGTGTGTGTGTGTGTGTGTGTGTGTGTGTGTGTGTGTGTGTGTGTGTGTGTGTGTGTGTGTGTGTGTGTGTGTGTGTGTGTGTGTGGTGTGTGTGTGTGTGTGTGTGTGTGTGTGTGTGTGTGTGTGTGTGTGTGTGTGTGTGTGTTGTGTGTGTGTGTGTGTGTGTGTGTGTGTGTGTGTGTGTGTGTGTGTGTTGTGTGTGTGTGTGTGTGTGTGTGTGTGTGTGTGTGTGTGTGTGTGTGTGTGTGTGTGTGTGCATTGCGTAAGGGAAGGTAATTTTGAATTCAGGACATTAACATCTGCAGAAGTCATGACGATAGTTGTGTCATGTTTTTTACCGGAGTACCTTCCTGGAAAAGAATAGTCCCAGTGGGGATATATCTAATTAAGAAAAGGAAAGGATGATTGGCGTTGAATATGAAGATCTTCGCAGGCGGCAAGGATGCAGATGCTGCTTCTGACAGTCCCTCGACTGTGCCAGCTGTCGCGGTAGCTGCAAACACACCAGCTTCGTTCACCTCAATTTTCGCTCCATGAAACACATTTTCAATGTGAAGTTGCTCTGGGACAAAAAAAAAAAAAAAAAAAAAAAAAAAAATCCGACATTTCAAACAATGAATTCAAACCTAGACGGAAACAAAACATTACATTAAGCATGAACTACAAATGTTGCTTTAAAGTGGTACCTTAATTTTAGATTGATGGAAACACATGAAAAGAACCTCGCCACGCCTCGTGTATGATTGTGACAACCTCTGTATATTCAGTTACCAGACAATGGGAGAATTGTTTGTTTGGTTTTGCTTCTTTCTTATTTAAAATTAAAAAAAAACGGTATTATTTTCATCACCATCATCATCATCATCAGCTACCATATCGATTACCTTAGGTCATGCCCTTCCACAAACTCTATCGGCAGTGCATCGTGTCAATATATTTGTGACTGATGTTCATACCATGATGACAAGCTTTCTAGTATCTTCTGAGAATGTTCACGTTGATTCATGGAAGCCTCATCAACATTCTTCTGAGAATGTTCACGTTGATTTATGGAAGCCTCATTCAACATTCTTCTGAGAATGTTCACGTTGATTCATGGAGCCTCAACATTCTTCTGAGAATGTTCACGTTGATTTATGGAAGCCTCAACATTCTTCTGAGAATGTCCACGTTGATTTATGGAAGCCTCAACATTCTTCTGAGAATGTTCACGTTGATTCATGGAAGCCTCAACATTCTTCTGAGAATGTTCACGTTGATTCATGGAGCCTCAACATTCTTCTGAGAATGTTCACGTTGATTTATGGAAGCCTCAACATTCTTCTGAGAATGTTCACGTTGATTTATGGAAGCCTCAACATTCTTATGAGAATGTTCACGTTGATTTATGGAAGCCTCAACATTCTTCTGAGAATGTTTACGTTGATTCATGGAGGCCTCAACATTCTTCTGAGAGTGTTCACGTTGATTCATGGAAGCCTCAACATTCTTCTGAGAATGTTCACGTTGATTTATGGAAGCCTCAACATTCTTCTGAGAATGTTCACGTTGATTTATGGAAGCCTCAACATTCTTATGAGAATGTTCACGTTGATTTATGGAAGTCTCAACATTCTTCTGAGAATGTTCACGTTGATTCATGGAAGCCTCAACATTCTTCTGAGAATGTTTCACGTTGATTCATGGAAGCCTCAACATTCTTCTGAGAATGTTCACGTTGATTCATGGAAGCCTCAACATTCTTCTGAGAATGTTCACGTTGATTTATGGAAGCCTCAACATTCTTCTGAGAATGTTCACGTTGATTCATGAAATCTCAACATTCTTATGAGAATGTTTCACGTTGATTTATGGAACCTCAACATTCTTCTGAGAATGTTCACGTTGATTCATGGAAGCCTCAACATTCTTCTGAGAATGTTCACGTTGATTTATGGAAGCCTCAACATTCTTCTGAGAATGTTCACGTTGATTCATGGAAGCCTCAACATTCTTCTGAGAATGTTCACGTTGATTCATGGAAGCCTCAACATTCTTCTGAGATGTTCACGTTGATTTATGGAAGCCTCAACATTCTTCTGAGAATGTTCACGTTGATTTATGGAAGCCTCAACATTCTTCTGAGAATGTTCATGTTGATTCATGGAATCTCAACATTCTTCTGAGAGTGTTCACGTTGATTTATAGAAGCTTCAACATTCTTCTGAGAATGTTCACGTTGATTCATGGAAGCCTCAACATTCTTCTGAGAGTGTTCACGTTGATTCATGGAAGCCTCAACATTCTTCTGAGAATGATTACGTTGGTTCATGGAGGCCTCAACATTCTTCTGAGAGTGTTCACGTTGATTCATGGAAGCCTCAACATTCTTCTGAGAATGTTCACGTTGATTTATGGAAGCCTCAACATTCTTATGAGAATGTTCACGTTGATTTATGGAAGCCTCAACATTCTTCTGAGAATGTTTACGTTGATTCATGGAGGCCTCAACATTCTTCTGAGAGTGTTCACGTTGATTCATGGAAGCCTCAACATTCTTCTGAGAATGTTCACGTTGATTTATGGAAGCCTCAACATTCTTCTGAGAATGTTCACGTTGATTTATGGAAGCCTCAACATTCTTATGAGAATGTTCACGTTGATTTATGGAAGTCTCAACATTCTTCTGAGAATGTTCACGTTGATTCATGGAAGCCTCAACATTCTTCTGAGAATGTTTTCACGTTGATTCATGGAAGCCTCAACATTCTTCTGAGAATGTTCACGTTGATTCATGGAAGCCTCAACATTCTTCTGAGAATGTTCACGTTGATTTATGGAAGCCTCAACATTCTTCTGAGAATGTTCACGTTGATTCATTGAAATCTCAACATTCTTATGAGAGTGTTCACGTTGATTTATGGAAGCCTCAACATTCTTCTGAGAATGTTCACGTTGATTCATGGAAGCCTCAACATTCTTTTGAGAATGTTTACAATGATTCATGGAGGCCTCAACATTCTTCTGAGAGTGTTCACGTTGATTAATGGAAGCCTCAACATTCTTCTGAGAATGTTCACGTTGATTTATGGAAGCCTCAACATTCTTCTGAGAATGTTCACGTTGATTCATGGAAGCCTCAACATTCTTCTGAGAATGTTCACGTTGATTTATGGAAGCCTCAATATTCTTCTGAGAATGTTCACGTTGATTCATGGAAGCCTCAACATTTTCTGAGAATGTTCACGTTGATTTATGGAAGCCTCAACATTCTTCTGAGAATCCCATCTCTGTGGCATCTAATCGTCTTTTCGTTTGTTTTTTCATGATTCGCTTCAATATGTCATAATTGGCTCTATATAAAACTGCTGAGCTCTCTTTTTCACTTATATTGAAAAAGTCTTGTTTCACAAGACGTTTTTCATTGTATGAAATGCCAATTTGGCCTGTGCTATTCTGTTTTTATTTTATTTTAGATTGCTGTTATGTATCTTCCATGTGATTTATTATTATGTGCAAATATTTGGGCGTGATACCGACCACATCACCAAATAATGTGCCGTGGTTATAGAAAATATGGTCACTAACACCATATTCCCCATACGCGTAGCAAGGCGTGAAGGAACCTTTACTTTTTTTTTTTAAACCAATATTGACGCTCTGCACATGTTTCAGATTTGTTCCGTTTATTTTTACTTTGCCTGATGATGATGACTGTCTCTGGTTTTAAAATTAAAATGAAAAGGCAGTTAATAGAAAACATTTAAGATCTTTATAATGATGAAAGAACAAATTGAAGAATTAACAGGAAGAAAAACGCAATCAAAAACGGGATGTTTAAGATCAAAGGAAGGAGAACTGTTGATTGAACAAGAAAGCATAAGGTAACGATGGACAGAATACATTAAAGATCTTTATAATGATGAAAGAACGGAAGTAAATATGAAAAAAAATTAGAAGGACCAGAAATGCTCAAAGAAGAAAAATATTGAATGGCACACCGATAGAGATTGTGGAAGGGCATGATCGCCTAAGTCAATCGATATGGTAGGGTAATTACAGCGTAGAACCGCGCGGATTCTCTCTCATTCTCGTTCCGGCCACGGTCCACGACACAGGGAAGAAAATGTTCTTTTCTTAAACCAGTTTTGATTATTTTGTTTTGGATGTTTCATTACTAGTTAGCTATGTAGGATTAGTTTTATTTACTTACATCTGTGTGTGTGTGTGTGTGTGTGTGTGTGTGTCTGTGTGTGTGTGTGTGTGTGTTGTTTGTTTGTTTCTGCTGAAGGCATATTGAGCCGAAACGTCGTTCAAATTTATGTCGTCTATTAATCACGTAAAGCTTTTACCATACCATTTTTTCTACAATTTTTTGTTTCCCAAATCTCCCTGATGATTGTTTCTTCGATATGACCATTACTTCTCTTTTCTTCATATTTATTATGATAACTTTCTTTCTGTTATCTGTCACTATTGTGCCTATCATTTCTTCTGGTTCATTCACTGCTATTAAGATTGTGTCAACTACATATCGCAAGTTGCTTATATTGTAACCATTGACTTTGTTTTCTTGTTGTCTACTATTGACCCCGTAACATTTTCGTTGCAAACTAAGAACGGATCTTAATTTAGGCTTGACCTAGGAACCGGCCGGGAGCCGCGATAGCTCAGTGGTTAGTGAACTGAACTACAAAGGACAAGGGGTAGGGTTCGATCCCAACCGACGGCTTCCGGGTTCACCCAGCCTTAAATGGGTACCGGATTTTTTTCTGGGAGAGTAAAGCAGCTTGGGATCTACATTACCCCAACAATCATGTGCTGAAGGTCTGTAAAATATAGGGTCACTAACACCATATTTCCCTATACGCCACTTGGCGTGACGGGTGTACTTTACTTTTTTTACTAGGAACCGGCCGGTCGGGGCGATTGGACCTGCCGTCTTAGCCGTAGAACAGCGAATCATTTCAAGGAAGAGATATGTTTACAACACTCACACTACAAAACAATCACAAATAATCAACAGTAGGAAAACAAAAACAAAGAACAGTAGATAGCCCTAAGTCGGATCGAACCTGTACTCCTCGACATCACGAAAAAAAAACCGCTGGAGCACACGGCCAATTAAACAACCAGTAATGATTCGCTGATTTATCGCCTCTGAAATGTTCTTCCATAATAATATTATTATTATGTTGCCATTATATTATTATTATTATTATTATTATTACTATTATATTATATTATTGTGGCGATTCATGATTGCACAAAGAAATGTGCAAAAAAGAGCCAATTTCCAATATTAGGAAGAAACAATCATCATTTTCTGGCCATGTAATGAGAAGAGAACATCTGGAATATATTGTAACACTGGACAAATGGACGAACGAAGAGATAGAGGGAAGGAAGGAGAAAAGATACCAGACAACATAGTACAATGGCTTGGCAGAAGGTCAACAACAGAAATGATAAATAACTGTCGAGATCGAAAGTTGTGGAGAGACACGATCACCTGTGCCAGCAGGCATGGTACTTGATGATGATGATGACATTAAAAGAGATAAGAAATATGCAGAATACATCATTCCTTCACATTATCTTTCCTCTACACAGAGATGAACCTCATTTCTTCACACTAACTTTTTTCTCCCCTCATCAAATGAATCTTCTGCCTTCAATCTACCCTTTTCTCTCCTCATCACAATGAACCTCCTTCCTTCACTTTACGTTATCTCCTCTTATCACAATGAACTTCCTTCCTTCACTTTACATTTATCTCCCCTTATCACATGAACCTCCTTCCTTCACTTTACATTTATCTCCCCTTATCACAATGAACTTCCTTCCTTCACTTTACATTTATCTCCCCTTATCACAATGAACCTCCTTCCTTCACTTTACGTTTATCTCCCCTCATCACAATGAACCTCCTTCCTTCACTTTACGTTATCTCCCCTCATCACAATGGACCTCCTTCTTTCACTTTACGTTTATCTCCCCTCATCACAATGGACCTCCTTCTTTCACTTTACGTTTATCTCCCCTCATCACAATGAACCTCCTTCATTCACGTACGTTTATCTGCCCTCATCACAATGAACCTCCTTCATTCACGTTACGTTTATCTGCCCTCATCACAATGAACCTCCTTCATTCGCTCTCAAAATAAAAGAGGTAAGAAAGAGAAAAGCACACAAAGTCTATGTTAAAAGAAATGATTTTTAAAAAACCACACACAATATCCATATTAAAAGGATCAGAAAACAACAGCAATCAGAACTTACTATAAACACTGATTCCACCTAGGTTTGCCTTTGTAGGATCAAAAGATTGGGAAACCCCCAGTTTCTTATGAGCCTCCACCACATTGAGAATGGTTTCGATCTTGAACCTTGGTAAGCTGATTCGTACGAGGGTCGACACCAGACCACCGAGGATTACCTGGACACCGCTGGTGAGTAGCGGTTTTCTGTGGTAAAGCGAGAGAAAAGGTGGAGTGAAGGTAGGAGGTTATTTGTGGTGAGAGGAGAAATAGGTGTGAGTGAAGGTAGGAGGTTATTTGTGATCAGAGGAGAAATAGGTTGATTGAAGGTAGGAGGTTATTTGTAATGAGAGGAGAAATAGGTGGAGTGAAGGTAGGAGGTTATTTGTAATGAGAGGAGAAATAGGTGGAGTGAAGGTAGGAGGTTATTTGTGGTGAGAGGAGAAATAGGTGGAGTGAAGGTAGGAGGTTATTTGTGGTGAGAGGATAAATAGGTTGATTGAAGGTAGGAGGTTATTTGTGGTGAGAGGAGAAATAGGTGGAGTGAAGGTAGGAGGTTATTTGTGGTGAGAGGAGAAATAGGTGGAGTGAAGGTAGGAGGTTATTTGTGGTGAGAGGATAAATAGGTTGATTGAAGGTAGGAGATTATTTGTGGTGAGAGGAGAAATAGGTGGAGTGAAGGTAGGAGATTATTTGTGGTGAGAGGAGAAATAGGTGGAGTGAAGGTAGGAGGTTATTTGTGGTGAGAGGATAAATAGATTGATTGAAGGTAGAAGATTATTTGTGTGAGAGGAGAAATAGGTGGAGTGAAGGTAGGAGGTTATTTGTGGTGAGAGGAGAAATAGGTGGAGTGAAGGTAGGAGGTTATTTGTAATGAGAGGAGAAATAGGTGGAGTGAAGGTAGGAGGTTTATTTGTGGTGAGAGAAGAAATAGGTGGAGTGAAGGTAGGAGGTTATTTGTGGTGAGAGGATAAATAGGTTGATTGAAGGTAGGAGGTTATTTGTAATGAGAGGAGAATAGGTGGAGTGAAGGTAGGAGGTTATTTGTGGTGAGAGGATAAATAGGTTGATTGAAGAAATAGGTTGATTGAAGGTAGGTTATTTGTAATGAGAGGAGAAATAGGTGGAGTGAAGGTAGGAGGTTATTTGTTAATGAGAGGAGAAATAGCTGAGTGAAGGTAGGAGGTTATTTGTGGTGAGAGGAGAAATAGGTGGAGTGAAGGTAGGAGGTTATTTGTAATGAGAGGAGAAATAGGTGGAGTGAAGGTAGGAGGTTATTTGTGGTGAGAGGAGAAATAGGTTGATTGAAGTAGGAGGTTATTTGTAATGAGAGGAGAAATAGGTGGAGTGAAGGTAGGAGGTTATTTGTGGTGAGAGGAGAAATAGGTGGAGTAAAGGAGGAAGGTTATTTGTGATGAGAGGATAAATAGGTTGATGAAGGTAGGAGGTTATTTGTAATGAGAGGAGAAATAGGTGGAGTGAAGGTAGGAGGTTATTTGTAATGAGAGGAGAAATAGGTGGAGTGAAGGTAGGAGGTTATTTGTGGTGAGAGGATAAATAGGTTGATTGAAGGTAGGAGGTTATTTGTAATGAGAGGAGAAATAGGTGGAGTGAAGGTAGGAGGTTATTGTGGTGAGAGGAGAAATAGGTGGAGTAAAGGAGGAAGGTTATTTGTGATGAGAGGAGAAATAGGTGGAGTGAAGGTAGGAGGTTATTGTGGTGAGAGGATAAATAGGTGGAGTGAAGGTAGGAGGTTATTTGTGGTGAGAGGAGAAATAGGTGGAGTGAAGGTAGGAGGTTATTGTGGTGAGAGGAGAAATAGGTGGAGTGAAGGTATGAGGTTATTTGTGGTGAGAGGAGAAATAGGTGGAGTGAAGGAGGAAGGTTATTTGTGATGAGAGGAGAAATAGGTGGAGTTAAGGAGGAGGTTATTGTGATGAGAGGAGAAATAGGTGGAGTGAAGGAGGAAGGTTATTCGTGATGAGAGGAGAAATAGGTGAAGTGAAGGAGGAAGGTTATTTGTGATGAAAGGAGAAATAGGTGGAGTGAAGGTAGGAGGTTATTTGTGATGAGAGGAGAAATAGGTGGAGTGAATGTAGGAGGTTATTTGCGATGAGAGGAGAAATAGGTGGAGGGAAGGAGGAAGGCTATTTGTGATGAGAGGATCAGTAGTGGAGTGAAGAAGGGAGGTTATTTGTAATGAGAGGAGAAATAGGTGGAGTGAAGGAGGAAGGTTATTTGTGATGAGAGGAGAAATAGGTGGAGTGAAGGAGGAAGGTTATTTGTGATGAGAGGAGAAATAGGTGTGAGTAAAGGTAGGAGGTTATTGTGTGGTGAGAGGATAAATAGGTGGAGTGAAGTTGGAGGTTATTTGTAATGAGAGGAGAAATAGGTGTAGTGAAGGTTGGAGGTTATTTGTAATGAGAGGAGAAATAGGTGTAGTGAAGGTTGGAGGTTATTTGTAATGAGAAGAGAAATAGATGGAGTGAAGGTTGGAGGTTATTTGTAATGAGAGGATAAATAGGTGGAGTGAAGGTTGGAGGTTATTTGTAATGAGAAGAGAAATAGGTGTAGTGAAGGTGGAGGTTATTTGTGATGAGAGGAGAAATAGGTGGAGTGAAGGTTGGAGGTTATTTGTGATGAGAGGAGAAATAGATGGAGTGAAGGTTGGAGGTTATTTGTGATGAGATGAGAAATAGGTGGAGTGAAGGTAGGAGATTATTTGTGGTGAGATGAGAAATAGGTGAAGTGAAGGTTGGAGGTTATTTGTGATGAGATGAGAAATAGGTGGAGTGAAGGTAGGAGATTATTTGTGGTGAGAGGAGAAATAGGTGGAGTGAAGGTTGGAGGTTATTTGTGATGGGATGAGAAATAGGTGGAGTGAAGGTTGGAGTTTATTTGTGGTGAGAGAAGAAATAGGTGGAGTGAAGGTTGGAGGTTATTTGTAATGAGAGGAGAAATAGGTGCAGTGAAGGTTGGAGGTTATTTGTGATGAGAGGAGAAATAGGTGGAGTGAAGGTTGGAGGTTATTTGTGATGAGAGGAGAAATAGGTGGAGTGAAGGTTGGAGGTTATTTGTTGTGAGAGGAGAAATAGGTGGAGTGAAGGTTGGAGGTTATTTGTGATGAGAGGAGAAATAGGTGGAGTGAAGGTTGGAGGTTATTTGTGGTGAGAGGAGAAATTGGTGGAGTGAAGGTTGGAGGTTATTTGTGGTGAGATGAGAAATAGGTGGAGTGAAGGTTGGAGGTTATTTGTGGTGAGAGGAGAAATAGGTGGAGTGAAGGTTGGAGGTTATTTGTGGTGAGATGAGAAATAGGTGGAGTGAAGGTTGGAGGTTATTTGTGATGAGAGGAGAAATAAGTGGAGTGAAGGAGAGAGGTTATTTGTGATGAGAGGAGAAATAAGTGGAGTGAAGGAGAGAGGTTATTTGTGATGAGAGAAGAAATAGGTGGAATGAAGATATATTAAAAGAACATTTCCCCCATATATTATGATGTTGTCACATTTCTTATACAATTTATAAATTTCTCATTCGCGGTAAAACCGTTTAAGAAATGCCGGCTCCTGGAACAAGTGCGACACTTCTTTCTTCATTTGCCTTTTGAGGTGCGTAGGGAAATGTATTTTAAGTTCTTTTGCTTTTCTGTTTGCCTCTGCTGCTATTATGTTTCCTAGTGTTTCTAATATTCTGTCAATCCATTATTTTTACCTGTTGTTACATTTATCAAATGAAATAAAAAGAAAACTGGCAAGAAAATGAGTTATGAAGTTAAATGACCCTTAAAGTTGTGGGAATTTACCAGACCGTGTTCCATGCAGTTTCAGCTGTGTTTGTACAGAGGGAGAGAAAGAGAGAGAGGGAGAGAAAGTGTGTGTGTGTGTGTATTATGATTGTTAAAAGATAAAAATATGCAATAAAATTAAATAATTAACAGCAAGAGAACAAAAAGAACATAACGTACCCAAATCGGTGATTCCTTTAGGTGTCCTTGGAAGTACAAAATCCACAACGTACCGTCGGTCTTTCAAAGGCAGTTCTATCACGTCGTATTTGTTTACGTTATTTCCCTTGGCGAGAACAGTCCGGATGCTGCTCATCATATCCACCTTACAATAGATGATAAAGTGTCTAGAGCAATGGTTATCAAGTCTTTGTCAAATTTCAATGAAGTGTAACCCTCATATTAACAAAATATTTGTAAATAATGCGAAGTTTTTTTCTTAAAGTTTATATATTGTATTTGTGAGCGGCAAGGGCTAAGTAACCTACGGTCTCCACAGCAAGGTCAGCGATTGGCAGCTGGTCCTCACAACCACACAGTTACGCTCCCTGGTTACAGTCTGTGTCCGTCATAATAACCAGGAGGTTGCGGCCCGCAGTAATACCAGCAATGTAGAACTTTTTTGACATAGAAGACATAGTATTGAAGTACATCTAGGATGGGTAAACTCTGTTGATATAGAAGATCTAGTATTGAGGTACCTCTAGGATGGACAAACTCTGTTGATATAGAAGATCTAGTATTGAAGTACCTCTAGGATGGACAAACTCTGTTGATATAGAAGATCTAGTATTGAAGTACATCTAGGATGGACAATCTCTGTTGATATAGTAGATCTAGTATTGAAGTACCTCTAGGATGGACAATCTCTGTTGATATAGAAGATCTAGTGTTGAAGTACCTCTAGGATGGACGAATTCTGTTAATATAGAAGATCTAGTATTGAAGTACCTCTAGGATGGGCAATCTCTGTTGATATAGAAGATCTAGTATTGAAGTACCTCTAGGATGGACAATCTCTGCTGATATAGAAGATCTAGTATTGAAGTACCTCTAGGATGGTCGAACTCTGTTGATATAGAAGATCTAGTATTGAAGTACCTCTAGGATGGGCAAACTCTGTTGATATAGAAGATCTAGTATTGAAGTACCTCTAGGATGGGCAAACTCTGTTGATAAAGAAGATCTTGTATTGAAGTACCTCTAGGATGGGCAAACTCTGTTGATATAGAAGATCTAGTATTGAAGTACCTCTAGGATGGGCAAACTCTGTTGATATAGAAGATCTTGTATTGAAGTACCTCTAGGATGGGCAAACTCTGTTGATATAGAAGATCTAGTATTGAAGTACCTCTAGGATGGGTAAACTCTGTTGATATAGAAGATCTAGTATTGAAGTACCTCTAAATGATTCTATGTGGAGACTATAACAGCCATTCACAGAGCTGCGGCTCTGAACATTTGGACAAGAGAGGTAAAGAACTTGAAAACTGGCAGGACGACAATGGGCTTATACTGCTACACAACAGATCCACCAACATTCTGCTCCAGATCAAGGCATACCACATCTACACCAGACCTTGCTTTCCATTTACCAAACCTAGATTGGAATATTACACGTATTGTTGGGAAACAACTTGGAGGCAGCGACCAGTCTTTTTAGTGGTGCAAAATGAGCCGCCATGGAGAGCAGGATTCTCTCTAGATGGAATTACAAAAAAGGCAGACTGGAAAATATATCAACAATACACCAGTCTTCTGACTAAAGATCTAAATATAGACGGAGACATCAACAAAATAGCTGATAAATTCAGCAGACTAATAATATAAGCTGTCAGGGAAACAATACCTACAGATGCACGGAAACACTACAAACCGTACTGGAGTAGTGAACTAGAGCAACTGCACAATAACATGGAAATATCTCGAAAGCAAGAAGAAAATAACCCTTGCCAGGAACAACACAACAACTACCAGCATGCTAAAGCCAAATTTCAACGGGCTAAACTACAAGCCAGACGGAGAAGCTGGAAAGAGAAAACAGAGTCCTTGAATCTTGAACGAGACACAAGAAAAGTGTAGAAGCTTGTAAAACAGCTGAATTATGATGGTACAGAAAGGAACACCAAAATTACACTGAAGAAGGATGGAAACATCCTAACAGATAACCAGGCAGCAAATCACTTTGCAGACTCCTTTAACTCTTTCCGTACGGAAGCTTTTTATCAATACAGCAGAAGAGATTTCAGAGACAAAATTTGTCATTCTTTTAAGAATCAATCTACATATTTATATTTATTAAACATAAAACATATTATATACGAAATTTTGATAATTGAACAAGGAATTAGATTTCACCAATACCAAGTCGATACAAGGCATGTAAACAAGAATATGTCTTTAGGACGGTTCACACTAATCAAATTGAAAGTGACGCACTGTGCGGCGAAACGTACGGAATGAGTTAAAAATGACAATAATATTGAAATTAGCCTAGAGAAACGACAAGATACCTGCTTAAAGCAGCACAATGCAAGACAAGAAGAGACCATACCCGAAGTCATGGAAAAACTCATTACACAGCGAGAGCTAGAGCTGGCAATATCTAAATTAAAAATTAAAGTCACCAGGCAGTGATGGAGTGTCCAATGAAATTATTAGAAACTTGGGAACTGCAGCTAAAGCAAAACCACTGCAGATCTACACTATTTGCTGGATCACAGGTAGAGTGTCACAGGCATGGAGAGAAGCAATTATGATACCATTACTAAAGCCAGGAAAGATGGTTCAACGACATTCAGCTATAGACCAATCAGCCTTACAAGCTGTTTGTGTAAAACAATGGAATATATAATCAATCTCAGACTACAGTAGTACCTGGAAAGTGAAAACCTCCTTGTCCCACAGCAAGCAGGCTTTAGACGGTGTTAAATGACAAATTACTGAAGCTGGAGTCAATGGAAATAACACCATCAAAGTGTCTGGTAGTAGGAGACTTTACAACCACTCTGAAAGATGGGGATATAAGGAGCCCAATGTTCGAGGTGAAGAAGTGGAAGAATGGAAAATAGACAACAACCTATTCCTCATAAACTCTAGGGAGACCCCCCAACCTTCTACTCAAGAAGATGGAAAACAACTTCCACTCCCGACCTAGCATTTGCAACTGGAGACATATCTAGCAAAATAACCAGAAAAGTGCTGAACCAACTTGGAAATAGTGGCCATAGACCAGTCAAACTTTCAGTGTCTCTTGCTCACAAACAGGAGTTGCAAATACCTCTTCCCCGATGGAACTATAAGAGAGCAGATTGGGCAAAGTTTGCAAGGCTCACTGATGCATATACTGCGCCTATCAACACCCACGAAAAGAAGGTAAATAATATGATAGAGCGGTTAACAAATGGAATCCTGAGAGCTGCTAAAGAATCCATTCCTAGAGGAGCAAGAAGGAACTACAAGCCATACTGGAGCAAGGAAATACAAAGACTAGAAGAGGAACTGGACTCTGCCAGAGAACTAGCTGAAACATCACACAACACAGAGAGCAACATTGTCTACAAAACAGCCTCGGCCAAATACAGACGTGAGGTCATGGTATCAGCAAGACAGAGCTGGATAGACAAAACAGAGAGCCTTAATCTAGACAAAAATGGTCATAAACTATGGAAACTTGCGAAAGCTCTGAGCGACGAAAAGAACTGCCGACCTCCAATATCATTAACACACAATCAGAACACCCTCACAGGCAAAAGGGCAACAAATCTACTGATAGAGACTTACAAAAACATTAGTAGGATAAACATTCCAATAGACAAACAGAAAGCTGCAAGACGGAAAAACCAAGATGCAAAACACATGCCTTTAGCACCAGAAGATCATCAGACGACCATCTTGACCCCGACTGAATTAGATGTTGCTCCCAAAGGATTGAAGTTCAAAAGTTCCCCTGGTAAAGATGGAATCTCCAACGAAATGTTCCTAAATCTGGGACAGAAAGCCAAGAGCCAGCTTCTAAGGATAATAAATGCTAGCTGGAAGTGAGGTCATGTGCCGGCAGTCTGGAAAGAGGCTATTATAGTGCCCATCCTCAAGCGTGGAAAAGACCCACTAGACCCAAGTAGCTATAGACCAATTAGCCTACTGAGCTGCCTGAGTAAACTCATGGAAAGGCTGGTTAACAGAAGACTTATGTGGCATTTGGAGACAAAACAACAAATCGTACCACAACAAAGTGGCTTCCGTCAGCACAGATCAACTGAAGACCTGGTCACCTACATTGCACAGGAAATAGAGGATGCTCTACAAGAAAAGAAACACACATTGGCAGTGTGGGTCGACATGGAGAAGGCTTTTGATAGGGTTTGGCGAGAGGGTTTAAAGAACAAGCTTTTTAGACTTGCCATCCAGGGTCGTTTATTCAATTGGGTCTCTCAATACCTTCAGGATAGAACGGCCAGAGTACAAGTTCAAGGTCAACTAAGTAAGAAGGTCTCTATCGAACAAGGTGTCCCACAAGGCGGAGTCTTGTTCCCAACACTCTATTTAATTTTCATAAATGACATCGTAATGGACTTTCCACCCAGAATACACTCAGCAATATACGCAGATGATCTGGCGTTATGGGCTCGCGAGGAAAGTATGTCGGTGGCTGGACCCAGGATACAAGATGCCCTAGGTGAACTTGAAAAATGGACGAACACCTGGTTCTTACCAATCAACGAAAAAAAAAAACTACATTTACAATTTTCAGTCTATCAAGAAACACACTCTCTGCAAACTTAAAGATAAAAGACCATACACTCCCTATTGACCAAAACCCAACATATATTGGCTTCACCATGAATCGCAGAATGACTTGGAAAAATCAGATAGACAGAGCAAGGAAAAAACGCCAGAAAACGAACAAATATTATGAAGAAATTGGCAGGAACAGACTTGGGGGGGTGGGGGGGACAGCAATATTTTGAAAAGACTATACGTAGGAAGAGTCAGACCAGTTCTGGAGTATGGAGTCACAGCCTGGGCTATGGTTCCAAATCACACCTTAGCAAAATTAACAGGACACAGAACCAAGCTGCCCGTATTATCACTGGTGCTATGAAATCTACACATATCAAGACTCTAGAAAAATGAACAGGTTTACAACCCTTAGATAACAGACGGGTCACTAAAGTATTGCAACAAGCGGAGAAATATAGAAGGCTCCTTAGCCACCACATGATCCAAAGAATAAATTGTTCCGGAATTGTACGAGTAAAGATGAGCAGCTTCGCTGCAATCGCCAATGAACTAACTACTGGAGACCCAGTACTTTCCCAAATAATATCGAAACCCTTGGGCCCATCTGATATGTCTCCTCATGGAAAGCATAAATTACCAGAACTTAAGGAAAATATAACAGGAATCATGAAAAAAGGCACCAAATCAGACACAGAAAGAAAACACGTAGCAGAAAAACACATACACGATACCTACCCACAGGACTCTTGGTCCCACATTTACACAGATGGCTCTGCTAAAAATGCCACCAGAAATGGAGGGGGAAGTGTGTTCTTGACGCTGAATAATCAGGACGAGATCACCAAGTCAATAGCTACAGGAAAATTCTCAAACAACTTTAAAGCAGAAACTGAGGCCATCAGAGATGCCGCAACACCGGCTACTCAACACAAAAATAATATGCACAATAAATTGGTGATTCTGACTGATGCACTGTCAGTATTATCAGCTCTAAAAAGCCCCAAGAACAATGAACTAGATGACTTAAGAACAACCCTGGACCAACTATGCAATAACTTCCAGAGAGTAGTCATTCAGTGGATACCATCACACTGTAATATACACGGGAACGAACGCGCAGACAAATTAGCTAAAGAGGGAGGGAGATTACCACAAGAGAACCATCCGCTCAGTTATGATGAAACCAAATCTATCATCAAGGGTCAGTTCTATGAAAAATGGAAACGAGAACACCCAAAGCATAACGAGATTGACGGATACCACCAACTATCAAAGAGAGATCAAGTCATCATACTTCGCCTACGCACTGGCCACAATAGAATGAGAAATCACATGTTCACTAAATTTAAAATAGGTACAACAAGCCTATGCCACTGTACACTGGACAATATGACTACAAATCATGTTCTACAGGATTGCCCCCAGTACACAGACCTAATAATCTGGATAATCTGACGACGAACTGTCTTTTGTATGTTCGGAGTTGGAGTCAAACACGATGTCCTAACATCATCAGGCGCTATACATTTAAATACTATGACGATCATCATTTTCAGGAGGACGTGAACTTCCGGGCAATATGGTGGATAGGCGGCAGGAACCATTGAAGGCTATGTCTGAAAAGTGTTCCTTGTTGCAGTTTCCTCATATTCCAAGTCCGGCTTGTTGCAGGAGCTACTGAGTTAAGTGCTCTGTGCTCACCGTGAGCTGTGCGTTTAAACCGTTTTGATCATATTCCGATTTTCCAATTGTTTACGATGAATGTTGATATCGTATGACAGGGAACAGTTGGTCGTGTTCACTTTCTGTGCGGTTTCGCCTTATGTCTTTTGGCGTGTGCTGAGACTGTTATGATGGGGACTACAGCTACCTTTCCTTGTTTGGAAGATGAGTTAGTAATTCGGATGATTCCACAGGCACGGGCGGTTGAGCAATTATGGATTTTAATTCGTCTGCAGTGATACCGGGGCCTTCCATAACCAAACCAAACCAAACACAGACCTGAGAAGAGCAATGTGGTCCACGCCCACCTCCATGGAAGAAATTATATATGGAGCAATCGATTCGCTTAAACAGACAGCTGACTTCATGAGAGTGTCTGGAATCCTACTCTAATTGAGTCTTGATCGCAGAGAGAGAGAGAGAGAGAGAGAGAGAGAGAGAGAGAAAGAGAGACGGTGTTACTCAACTGATGATAAGGCAACTTATCTTTCCCAGGAAATTGATGATGCCATCCTAGCAAAGAAACTGGTACTAGCTGCATGGATATCTAAAGAAAGCATTTGATAAGGTATGGAAGGAAGGGCTTTTGAAGAAACTGATAAATTATGGAGTAAATGGTAGGATGTACAAATGGGTGAAAGCATGCCTGGATAACAGGGGAACCAGAGTGCAACTGTGTGGTCTTAAGAGCAAGAAGGTCTTGCTGCGCCAGGGTGTCCCACAGGAAGGGGTACTATCTCCAACACGTTTTCTAGTCTACATCAATGACCTAGTTACTGAACTACCACATGATATCAAAGTGGCAATGTATGCAGATGACTTGGTAATGTGGTGCACAGAGGAGTATGCAACAGTGGTCTCCAAATTGTTGCAAAGAGCTATGAATGCACTGAACTCATGGACAAATAGATGGTGTATCAGCATCAATACAGACAGATGCAGTACTGCACTTTTCTCTCTCTCTCTCTCCAAAACAAACAGCAGGAGCCATCTACATAAACAATGAACCTGTGAAAGAAGACATACAAGTTACTTATCTCGGAGTTACATTTGACAACAAACTATCTTGGAAACAGCACATCAATTAGGCTACCATGGTCATCACAGGAGCAATGAAATCAACACCAATATTGCAGATGGACAAACTGTGGACGATGCAAGCACTGAGAGAACGGAGGGATACAAAGGTGCTGACACAGGCAGAAAAACGGTCATGCATGTCGAGACATCCAATGAAGGACCGATTCCAAAATCTTGCATTGGGGCGGCTTAAGAGAAGCAGTTTTATCTCCCAATCCAAGCTTTTGTTTAGACAAACACCAGACATGCCAAGAGTTGTCAGCCCCCTATTGTCCATACCAGAACAGACCCCATGGACAGAGGAATGTGGATTGTCAATACAAAAACGGATAGAAGTGAAAGGAATACTTGACAAGGAGGAACAGATTAGTATACAGCCTAAAACAATAACTCTCAGTTCCTTGGATGAAGAATACCCACAAGATCTATGGATTCATGTGTACACAGATGGATAAGCACAGAATGCATTAAAGAAAGGGGACAGGTGCACACATAGAGTACCCAAATAATACTAGGAATATAAATAAAATAGCAACTGGGAAATATTGACACAATTACAGTGCAGAAATGAAAGCAATAAAGTTGGCAATAGAAAAACTGCTGAATAGTAATCTTAGCCCACAGCCTGTAATATTTTTGACAGATGCAAGATCAGTACTCCAGAAAATTGCCACACCTGCAGAGTTTATTGACTGAACTCTGCAAACACCACACGGCTGCCCTGCAGTGGATCTCATCTCACTGTGGAATACCAGGAAACGAGAAAGCAGATCAGCTGGCAAAAGAAGGTGCAACAGACACATAACCAGATGCACCGGTTACATACCATCATAAGAAACATGATTAGATCAATCAGAGGACCACAAGCCCCAAATCAGGATGCCTTTCACAATATGAATAGATATGAACAAGTTATCATTATACGCCTCAGAACAGGACACAATCGACTCCACAGTCACATGTATACAAAATTCAAGATCAGCACCTTATCTATATGTACATGTGGACAGGCGGTGCTCCAGACTGCTGAACACATACTTCAAGACTGCATTGAATATTGTAGAATCAGGAAAATTCATTGGCCCATAGATACAACACTACAGTCAGAACTATATGGGCCACTAAAAGAATTACAAAAGACAGTAAAATGTATACAAGAAACGACATTGCAGATATAGGCAATACTTCAGGCGAACGAAAGATAAATAGATATATTGACGTACCTCTAGGATGGACAAACTCTTTATACCTTTATGATAGACAACATCTGTTGATATTGAAGACCTAGTATTGCAGTACCTTTATGATAGACAACATCTGTTGATATTGAAGACCTAGTATTGCAGTACCTTTATGATAGACAACATCTGTTGATATTGAAGACCTAGTATTGCAGTACCTTTATGATAGACAACATCTGTTGATATTGAAGACCTAGTATTGCAGTACCGTTATGATAGACACCATCTGTTGATATTGAAGACCTAGTATTGCAGTACCTTTATGATGGACAACATCTGTTGATATTGAAGACCTAGTATTGCAGTACCTTTATGATAGACACCATCTGTTGATATTGAAGACCTAGTATTGCAGTACCTTTATGATAGACAACACCTGTTGATATTGAAGACCTAGTATTGCAGTACCTTTATGATAGACACCATCTGTTGATATTGAAGACCTAGTATTGCAGTACCTTTATGATAGACAACACCTGTTGATATTGAAGACCTAGTATTGCAGTACCTTTATGATGGACAACATCTGTTGATATTGAAGACCTAGTATTGCAGTACCTTTATGATAGACACCATCTGTTGATATTGAAGACCTATTATTGCAGTACCTTTATGATAGACACCATCTGTTGATATTGAAGACCTAGTATTGCAGTACCTCTAGGACAGACAAGCTCCAAAACTTCCAGGAGAACCGAGGAAATCAAGATGGCCAGCTACCTCCATGATTGGTCTAAGAGATAACATCTCGCGTCGACCTCGTTGATGACAGCTACAACAAATTGCAACTTTAGATAAACAACCATTTTTCTGTACAGCTACAATAAATTACAACTTTAGATAAACAACCATTTTTCTGTACAGCTACAACAAATTACAACTTCAGATAAACAACCATTTTTCTATACAGAGCTACAACGACATGATAACATTTGAAAATTAAACGAATTCAAAGTTAGAAAGAAAATGAAAATGACGCAGGATATAAGGAAACAGAACGCCTCGACATATTAATTCAGCTGTTGCACCGGTCATTTGAATATTGGAGAAAATAATCAGCTAGGAGAGGTCAGTAAGCAAAACATTGCCGACATTTACTTCTAATGATGGAATTCTGCCAGTTTCCAGCCGTCTGTGATAAGGTAACGGAGAAAGTAATAGTTCGTTCAGTTCATCTTCAACTACACAAGCTACGAAGTTAATAATAATAATTATCATTATCATCAAATACCATGCCTGCTGGCGTAGAAGATCATGTCTCTCCACAACTTTCGATCTTGACAGTTATTTATCATTTTTGTTGTTGACTTCTGCCAAGCCACTCACCCAAGCTGTCTGGTAATTTTTCTCTTTGCTTCCCTCTATCTCTTCGTCCCTCAATTTTTCCAGTTGTTACAATATATTCCAGCTGTTATCTTCTCGTTACATGGCCAAAAATGATGATTGTTTCTTCCTAATTTTGGAAGTCAGCTCTCTTTTTGCTTCTGTCTCATTTGGAATATTTTCTTTACTCTTCTTAGTTGTCCATGGTATTCTCAACATCCTTTTGTAAAACCCCATGTCTACAGCCTCCAGTGATTTTCTTGTCTCTTTTCCTATTGCCCATGATGCACATCCACATGATAAGATTAGCTCTTTATTACACTTAACCCAAATAACACATAAGAACTCTTTTCTTGTTTCTAATGTCAAAAACGAATTGCACAGTTTCTGTCTCATTCTTTATAAAGCTGCTTTTCCCTGAGCTATTCTGCATCTCGCCTCTGTTGTACATCTACCATCTGAGGTTAAATTGTTCCCAGATATTTAAATTCATGTACGTGTTTTAATATTGTTTCACCTGTCTTTTTTGTGCATTGCGGTCATATCTTTTTCTTTGTTGTTACCATTACTTCTGTCTTTTTGCTATTGAGGATGAGTCCTTTATATTTGCTCTCCATCACTATAATATTTAATATTTCTTGTAACTAATTTTCACTCTTAGCGATTAAGACTGTGTCATCAGCACACCTGCGATTATTTATAGTATGACCTCCAATTGTTATTTCAGGCATGTCCCTTATGGATCTTAAAATAATCTCACTATGTATATTAAATAAATTTGGTGACAGCACACAACCGTGCTATGGTTAGGGTTAGTCGAAGACCCCGTTATCACTGCAAACAAATTAAAATCCATAAATGCTCAACCGCCCGTGCCAGTGGAATCATCCGAATTAAAACTCATCTCATTGAAGAATCCAAACAAAGACAGGCAATTGCATTCCCCATCATTGCAGCTACAGCACACAACAAAAAAAGACATATGATCAAGCAACCATACAGCCTTGCCTAACGCCATGTTTTATTTGTTGGAACTTTCCCAATTGTTTCCTGTTTTTATGGCAGCTGTTTTTTTGGTTACTTTGTTTGTTTACAATATCGTAATTAAAATGGCGTTGTTAACTGAAATCAAACAGTTGCTTTATTGTTAACAAATTTTGGGACGATATCGTCATTGCTGTTATGTTAGCAAATATTGCTGTAACAAAAGTACCATCAGTGTTAAACAATATTGCAACAATATTTCAGAGTTCATTAACATTAATAAAACTACAACTATATTTCAGTGCTAACAAACATTATTACATCTATATATTCAGTGCTAACAAACATTATTACATCTATATATTCAGTGCTAACAAACATTATTACATCTATATATTCAGTGCTAACAAACATTATTACATCTATATATTCAGTGTTAATAAACATTATTACATCTATATATTTCAGTGCTAACAAACATTATTACATCTATATATTTCAGTGCTAACAAACATTATTACATCTATATATTTCAGTGCTAACAAACATTATTACATCTATATATTTCAGTGCTAACAAACATTATTACATCTATATATTCAGTGTTAATAAACACTATTGCAACTATATTTCATTTTTTGTAAATAATTCAAAAAAAATTTCAGTTAGCAAACTTTTGTCCAATACAGTGTACATTCCCGTAAAGTAACAATACTTAAAGTGTTAACAATTTTATTTAAAAAAAACCTCCAACGTTAACAGTACTTTTATAACACCTCCAGTGTTATTAATGCTAAACAACACTTCTTGTGTTAATGTTATAACAACACGGTGTAAACGATAACTGCTATGGTAAGAAAAAGACACGACGTCATTACCGAGATAATAGCTCCAGTGGCTTTCGTAAAGCTTTGTTTTGAGGTTGCAGAGATTTTGAATGGAACCTGCCAGGCTCCTACAAGCCAGGCTGCGTTGACTAGAGCCAGGGTCGTTTTAGCAGAAATGCTTCCTGTGGATGTTAAGGCATAATTTAATTTCTGGGACTAAATTCGTTTACCCTGTATAACCAACACATCTTCCAGCTACCATCATGTGTGAGCTCACAGGTTTTGTGTACTAGCAGTCACGAACAACAAGCGTATTGTGTAGACGCCCACAGCGTCTAAATAACACATATTAGTTAAAGAAGCTTATCAAGCGTGTCACAGCATTTCACACTACAGACACATTTCAAACGCTGTTGGGAGGGGGCGCGGGGAAAACTGGTCTCAACTAGTCTCAAGACAAGACGTCGGCCTCGAGATAGAGAGGTCGCGAGTTCAAATCCCAGCTGCACCGGTTGGGATGTTTATTAGTGAATTCTCTCTGCGGCAACCACCCCTGGTCTCAGCAGCGGGGCCTGGCTTGAAACGTCAATTACTCATGGACGGTAAAAGTATGAGTACATCCGAAGACGGAGTTATCGGCCTGTTCGGCGAGGGACCCCTGAGCACACGGCTGCCAGGGAAAAACGGATGAACACGCAAAATTCGGTTCCTTGTCTCTAGGGACTTCGTCAGAGGTCAAAGCTGACGAACGGAACTGAGACACCCTATACAACAAATCATCATCATCATCAAGTACCGGCCTGCTGGCGTAGGTGATCATGTCTCTACACAACTTTCGAGTTCATCTCGATCATAGTATCTTCCTCATCTTTTTAAAGCTGCTTTTGCCTGAGCCATTCTGCATCTCACCTATGCCAAGCGATTCTCTTAAGCTGTGCTCGTATTTTTTCTATTTGCTTCCCTTTATTTCTTCGTCCCTCAATTTTCCCGGTTGTAACAATATATTCCAGTTGTTCTCTTCTCATTCTCATTCTCAATAGATTATTACCATTAACAAAAACACCAGAAAATGCCAAATGCAACAAGAAATCAAGCAATTATAGTGTGTGATTTCTTCTTTCGCGGTTGTGGCTCATTCAAGCTAGGATTCCGGACTCTCTTATGAAGGCAGCTGTCTATTTCAGTAGTAAAATTGAGGTAAAGGTAAAGTATGAGACTTGAACCGGCGTCTTAGCACGTGAGTTTACACCCATGTGTGCTAGGCCGCCTATCCAGAAACGTTCGGAGATTTCTGTATAGTGTCGCCTAAAGCATCGAAACTCAGATGAGAAGCGACATTCCCATTTCTGCCAACGGCTGGGTCGACCGTGAGTTGTTTTTATTTTTCCAACCACGAGTACAATTCACACTGCTCCCAGTGGGAATCGAACACGGGTTGTCTGAACGTCGGTAATCCAGTCGGGTGGTTTTACCAACTAAGCAACCGAGGCCCCCGAATTCAGTGATTCGGATGCACCGTAGAGTTTCTCTCCAAGGGTGGTGGGCGTGAAGATCGTCAAAGGTAATGACATTTATTTCTGGCTGAAGACACGAGGTGCGCGTGGCCGTGCGACTAAAACCACTGTTCCGCTGACTGAAAAGCCGACGTACGGTGTTCGAAGCCCGCGATAGACAGAAAGGATTTTTTCTATCGGGGGTGAAATAAAAATCCTGAGTCTCACACGTCGTGGCGACAGCTTGACCAAGCGGCCTTTAACCCTCTGGTTCTATCGTTGCCCCCCCCCCCCCCCCGACATACACCAGCAATGGTACTATGTGTTGTAAAGAAAAGATAGAAGACACGCATATGCAGCGGTTATAGCTTTTCTGCCCTTTTGTTAAAACGTACTAAATTGGCTCTCACACTAGTCTCCATATGTAATTTTGTGTTGTCCCTGCCTTTGTTCCCTGATGAAAACTTCACAGGTCGAAACGTTGTTATGTAACCCTGTCAGTTATCCATAAAGCTGTTACGCTGTAATGAATCAATTCTCGATGGGCATTTTCAATCGATTCTATTGTACAGTTTTTACATGGGTCAGCTTGTAGAGTTATTTTTGACTTGTATCTAGCTCTGACAACCACTATGAGGTAACTATGCTCTAACAACCCCAACAAACACACGCACTAACGCGCATGGACACGCATTTCATAAAATAAAAACACGGTCCTCACTAATAGCACCTGAACTGCAACATGTAAGTTACCCATAAATTGTATGTGTTAAGCTCAGCAACCAATAACTGATCTCAATCCTTCTCCGCTTCCCCGCTAAGGCCCTCATACGTAATGACCAGTCTAGCCAGCGTGCTTTGATCTAGGGGAAAAGCTAGCTTATTCTATAGTTAGATAGGTTAGGCTAAAAGGCACAGCTATAGCTTGTTTCATAAGTCGTGCCCAACTTTAAAAATCAATATCTTTTAAACCGCTTTTTGTAATTTTTTCAAAATTTGCATGTATAGTTATAATGATTAGAACCCAACAGGGAATTAATTTAATTAAAAACAAACATTTGGTTATTATTATTGCTTATTTGATTTATATAAATTTATAACGACCCATTGATGTAGTCAAAACTTAGTGTTTACAGTATTTAAGTTAAAAATAGCTATTACAAATCTATACACGCTCAAATTTACGATTTTGCACGCTTTCCGCGTGAGTTTACTGACACAATTAGACACTTGTAGTAAACACGAGACATTGTGTGTTCCATTTCCGTTTATTCAGCGGCGTAACGTGGAACAATAACATTTATCATGAGTCTTAAAATGAAATTCTGCAGTTTACAAAACATCGCAATAAAAATGTATGACTATTTTTGCAAAGAGGCTAAACGAGGAAGATTATTTCATTCTTTAGAAAACCCTGAGAATAGGACAAGACACATTTTGGATTTATCTAAACGGTCATTTAATCGCTGGATTCAAGCACGTGACCGTCAATGTTCAAAATATACAAAATCACAAGGAAGAGCAAAAATGTTGGATAATTTCGACAGTGAACTTATTAGAAGTGAAATTCGCAAAATGTTGGGTATGAATGAAACTGTTACAATAAGAAAATTAAAAGTATCGCTGAAAAAGAACAACAGTATTGAAATATCAAAGTCTACATTATGGAGGAATGTGAGAGCTGCAGGCTTTACATTCAGAAAGTATTCCAATGGACGAAACATCATCTGTGAGAAGCCACATATAGTAGTCATGAGAAGCAAGTACTTACGTGAAGTAAAAGAGGTGCGCAAGCAAGGTTATGATATTGTGTACTTGGATGAAACATGGATCAATGCTCACCACACTAACCAAAGGGAATGGCAGTCATCAGATGGAAAGATTAAGAGATTAATACCTAGCAGCAAAGGACAGCGCTTGATAATTGCTCATGCAGGTAGTCGACAACATGGACTAATACAGAATGCAGAGCTCATTTTTCTTTCAAAATCCATAGACAATCGGGATTATCACTCTGAGATGAATGGTCACATATTTAGACATTGGATTGAAAATTATGTTCTCCCATCACTAGATCGACCATCTTGCCTAATAATGGACAATGCAGCGTACCACAACATTGTTGCACTTGAAGATAAAGTCCCGACGTCATCCAGTACAAAAGATGCTATTAAGATATGGCTCACAAAGGAGCACATACAATTTAATAACATGTACTTAAAACCTGAATTGCTATCTCTAGTAAAGCAAAAACAGAGGACAAAGATTTTTCAAATAGATAAGATTATCCAAGAGCACGGTCATATAAGTTTGAGGCTGCCACCTTACCATGCTCATTTAAATCCAATAGAACTAATCTGGGCAAAATTAAAAGGACAAGTGGCAGATGAAAATACAACATTCAAAATATGCGATGTAAAGACTCTTGCTAATCTCGCTTTATTAAATATAGACAAAGATTATTGGGCTAAATGTGAAGACCACGTCTTAAAACAGGAAGAGGAATATTGGAAAAATGATGGTTTGTGGAATGTTCAACCCCAAACAGTTATTTTCTTTTACAATTATTATCTTTTACACTCGTCTGATTCAGAATGAAAGTATATAGCCCCCACAATGTTGGCCCTATATTACCTTAAATTATTTCAACAAACGGTCCTTTTCAGGACCACACAACTATGAAAATTGGACATACAGGTATACCTTGATATTATTATCGTCCGTCCTCGAACTGAGAAGACAATAATTCTCCTGGTGTTTTTCCTTATTCAGTTATTTCCCCATTACGGCCACGCCTTTACCTAGTGAAAATTAATCGTAGACCAGCAACTACGGTAATTTCTATTCTTTAGGGCTTCACAATTTACAATTTTGACAAACATCAAAGAAATATCGCCGCTTTAAGAAAACTGCAGCTGCAAGATATTTGTTAAATATACATTTAAAGGGTCTTTTGCATTCTAATAACATTTGGAAAATTTCAACAGTATTTAACAAACGATTAGAGAGTAATAGCGTTTTGAAGTTGGGCATATGTTTTGAAACGAGCTATAGCTATAGTTGTCTGTTATAAACCACTGCGCTACGTAGCTACGCTTAGCTAGCGACATTTTCAGGGCCAACTGTAAAGAGGGTTATACGTCGAACGAGGAAGAAGCAAAAGAGAAGGAGAAAATTTGAAGAGGAAGAAGAGTAGAAGATGAGGAGGAAGAGTAGAAGATGAGGAGGAAGAGTAGAAGATGAGGAGGAAGAGTAGAAGATGAGGAGGAAGAGTAGAAGATGAAGGAGAAGAGTAGAAGATGAGGAGGAAGAGTAGAAGATGAGGAGGAAGAGTAGAAGATGAAGGAGAAGAGTAGAAGATGAGGAGGAAGAGTAGAAGATGAGGAGGAAGAGTAGAAGATGAAGGAGAAGAGTAGAAGATGAGGAGGAAGAGTAGAAGATGAAGGAGAAGAGTAGAAGATGACGAGGAAGAGTAGAAGATGAAGGAGAAGAGTAGAAGATGAGGAAGAAGTGTAGAAGATGAAGAAGAAGAGTAGAAGATGAAGGAGAAGAGTAGAAGATGAAGAGGAAGAGTAGAAGATGAAGAGGAAGAGTAGAAGATGAAGAGGAAGAGTAGAAGATGAAGAGGAAGAGTAGAAGATGAGGAAGAAGTGTAGAAGATGAAGAAGAAGAGTAGAAGATGAAGAGGAAGAGTAGAAAATGAAGAAGAGTAGAAGATGAAGAGGAAGAGTAGAAGATGAAGAGGAAGAGTAGAAGATGAAGAGGAAGAGTAGAAGATGAAGAGGAAGAGTAGAAGATGAGGAAGAAGTGTAGAAGATGAAGAAGAAGAGTAGAAGATGAAGAGGAAGAGTAGAAGATGAGGAAGAAGTGTAGAAGATGAAGAGGAAGAGTAGAAGATGAGGAAGAAGTGTAGAAGATGAAGAGGAAGAGTAGAAGATGAAGAGGAAGAGTAGAAGATGAAGAGGAAGAGTAGAAGATGAAGAGGAAGAGTAGAAGATGAAGAGGAAGAGTAGAAGATGAAGAGGAAGAGTAGAAGATGAAGAGGAAGAGTAGAAGATGAAGAGGAAGAGTAGAAGATGAAGAGGAAGAGTAGAAGATGAAGAGGAAGAGTAGAAGATGAAGAGGAAGAGTAGAAGATGAGGAAGAAGTGTAGAAGATGAAGAGGAAGAGTAGAAGATGAAGAGGAAGAGTAGAAGATGAAGAGGAAGAGTAGAAGATGAAGAGGAAGAGTAGAAGATGAAGAGGAAGAGTAGAAGATGAAGAGGAAGAGTAGAAGATGAAGAGGAAGAGTAGAAGATGAGGAAGAAGTGTAGAAGATGAAGAAGAAGAGTAGAAGATGAAGAGGAAGAGTAGAAGATGAGGAAGAAGTGTAGAAGATGAAGAGGAAGAGTAGAAGATGAGGAAGAAGTGTAGAAGATGAAGAGGAAGAGTAGAAGATGAAGAGGAAGAGTAGAAGATGAAGAGGAAGAGTAGAAGATGAAGAGGAAGAGTAGAAGATGAAGAGGAAGAGTAGAAGATGAAGAGGAAGAGTAGAAGATGAAGAGGAAGAGTAGAAGATGAAGAGGAAGAGTAGAAGATGAAGAGGAAGAGTAGAAGATGAAGAGGAAGAGTAGAAGATGAAGAGGAAGAGTAGAAGATGAAGATGAGTGGAAGAAGAGGAAGAGTAGAAGATGAAAAGGAAGAGTAGAAGAAGAAAAAGATAAGATTAATAGTAGAAGAAAAAGTGAAGAATAATAATAATAAGAGAAGTAGAAGAACAAGCGTAAGAAAAGAAGAAGACACATAAGTTATCAGTACCTGCAGGTAGTAGGTTGGTGATAGAGTTGCCTGATGCTTTAGCCAGCCAATTGTTGATGCTCTTGTGGGGACCACCTGGGGTATTAGGGTCAATATTGAGCACTGAGGCAAAATAATACTTTGAAGCATTATCCTTAAAGTCTTGTCTAATGGCGGCGTTCTTGTTCAGGAAGATGGAAGTGTATATATTAAACTTGACTCCAACGGCAGCAGAGAACTGTTCAAGATGAAATTACATGATTCAAATTAGTTGAAACAGGTTATTTAGCGCCAGCCGTTTATTTATTTGATTAGCTGACATAATAACTGAACCGATGTTAAATAACATTTATTTGATTAGATGACATAATAACTGAACCGATGTTAAATAACATTTATTTGATTAGATGACATAATAATTGAACCAATGTTAAATACAATTATTTGATTAGATGATATAATAATTGAACCAATGTTAAATACATTTATTTGATTAGATGATATAATAATTGAACCAATGTTAAATACATTTATTTGATTAGATGACATAATAACTGAATCCATATTAAATAACATTTATTTGATTAGATGACATAATAACTGAACCGATGTTAAATAACATTTATTTGATTAGATGACATAATAACTGAACCGATGTTAAATAACATTTATTTGATTAGATGACATAATAATTGAACCAATGTTAAATACATTTATTTGATTAGATGACATAATAACTGAATCGATATTAAATAACATTTATTTGATTAGATGACATAATAACTGAATCGATATTAAATAACATTTATTTGATTAGATGACATAATAACTGAACCAATGTTAAATACATTTATTTGATTAGATGACATAATAACTGAACCAATGTTAAATAACATTTATTTGATTAGATGACATAATAACTGAATCGATATTAAATAACATTTATTTGATTAGATGACATAATAACTGAACCAATGTTTATATACCATTTATTTGATTAGCTGACATAATAACTGAACCAATGTTAAATACATTTATTTGATTAGATGACATAATAACTGAATCGATATTAAATAACATTTATTTGATTAGATGACATAATAACTGAACCAACGTTAAATAACATTCATTTAATTAGATGGCATAATAACTGAACCAATGTTAAATAACATTTATTTGATTAGATGATATAATAACTGAATCGATATTAAATAACATTTATTTGATTAGATGACATAATAACTGAACCAATGTTAAATAACATTCATTTGATTAGATGACATAATAACTGAACCAATGTTAAATAACATTTATTTGATTAGATGATATAATAACTGAATCGATATTAAATAACATTTATTTGATTAGATGACATAATAACTGAACCAATGTTAAATACATTTATTTGATTAGATTATATAATAACTGAATCGATATTAAATAACATTTATTTGATTAGCTAACATAATAATTGAACCAATGTTAAATAACATTTATTTGATTAGCTGACGTAATAATTGAACCAATGTTAAATAACATTTATTTGATTAGATGACATAATAATTGAACCAATGTTAAATAACATTTATCTGTCTTCTTCCTCTTCTTCCGTTCCATATTTGCCTTTCAGCGTCCGGGGAATTTGTAGTTTGCTGTCTTTTGTTCTTATGTTGACCTCTCTTGTTGTTATGTTTCCTAGTATTTTTAATATTCCAACAATCCAATCTTTATCAGCAGTCGGCCCTTGAGTATGGTGTTCTCGCAACGTTCAATAAAGGCTCGATGCATTGTGTTTTGCTCCTTCTGTCCTATCACGTGGCAAAAACATTTTATCTGTTGTTTCTTGGTGTATTCTATAGTGGGAAATATTCCTAGCTTTATTTTTTCTCAGTTCTTTATTTCTGATTTTATCTTTCAGTCTATTTTCTGTCATTCGTCCAACACATTTCATCTCGGTAGTGATTATATTGTTGGTATTGTTCTTAAGTCTAGAGCTCAGGTCTGACAAACATTGAAAGCACAACGTTGGGATGAAGATTGCCCGTTTTGCCTATCGCGTTATTTTCTTGTTTGATAGCAGCGGTGATAGCTGCCAGATGTTCCGACAAGTTTTGATGTAAATTAATTTATAAATTGTGTGCATGGTCAGCCATCATCATCATGATCAAGTACCGGGCCTGCTGGCGTAGGTGATCATGTCTTTTCACAACTTTCGATCCCGATAGCTATTTATCATTTCTGTTGTTGACCTTCTGCCAAGCGATTTTCTTAAGCTGTCTGGTATCTTTTCTCTTTGCCTCCCTCTATCTCTTCGTCCCTCAATTTTCCCAGTTGCTACAATATATTCCAGCTGTTCCCTTCACATTACATGGGCAAACGATGCTGATTGTTTCTTCCTAATGTTGGATATTAGCTCTCTTTTTGCTTTTGCCTCTTTCAGAACATTTTCATTACTCTTCTGAGCTGTCCATGGTATTCTCAACATTCTTCTGTAAAAAAACCCACATTTCTACAGCATCTAGTGATTTTCTTGTCTGTTGTCATATTGTCCATGATTCATATCCATATGTTAAAGCTGGCTCTACATAACATTAAAGAACTCTTTTTCTTGTTTCTATTGTCAAAAAAAGGATTGCACATTATTGGTCGGTGTCTGGTATATTTAATTTCCTTTTGACAAGGTCGCTGATTTATTAGGTAGGTGTTTGTCGCTTTACTAAGTGATTTATTAGGTAGGTGTTTGTCGCTTTACTAAGTGATTTATTAGGTTGGTGTTTGTCGCTTTACTAAGTGATTTATTAGGTTGGTGTTTGTCGCTTTACTAAGTGATTTATTAGGTAGGTGTTTGTCGCTTTACTAAGTGATTTATTAGGTTGGTGTTTGTCGCTTTACTAAGTGATTTATTAGGTTGGTGTTTGTCGCTTTACTAAGTGATTTATTAGGTAGGTGTTTGTCGCTTTACTAAGTGATTTATTAGGTAGGTGTTTGTCGCTTTACTAAGTGATTTATTAGGTTGGTGTTTGTCGCTTTACTAAGTGATTTATTAGGTAGGTGTTTGTCGCTTTACCAAGTGATTTATTAGGTAGGTGTTTGTCGCTTTACCAAGTGATTTATTAGATAGATGTTTGTCGCTTTACCAAGTGATTTATTAGGTAGGTGTTTGTCGCTTTACCAAGTGATTTATTAGATAGATGTTTGTCGCTTTACTAAGTGATTTATTAGGTAGGTGTTTGTCGCTTTACCAAGTGATTTATTAGATAGATGTTTGTCGCTTTACCAAGTGATTTATTAGGTAGGTGTTTGTCGCTTTACCAAGTGATTTATTAGATAGATGTTTGTCGCTTTACCAAGTGATTTATTAGATAGATGTTTGTCGCTTTACCAAGTGATTTATTAGATAGATGTTTGTCGCTTTACTAAGTGATTTATTAGGTAGGTGTTTGTCGCTTTGCTAAGTGATTTATTAGGTAGGTGTTTGTCGCTTTACTAAGTGATTTATTAGGTAGGTGTTTGTCGCTTTACTAAGTGATTTATTAGCTGATTGTTATTTAGAAAATGTCATAACGATTAGAGTACCATCAAAACATCCTATTACGTTTGAGGGAATTGCGCAGGAAATTCAAATGAAAGCAGTAAATTTATTCAGACTGACGCGATTATGATGAACTAATAAAAGTGATCGACGCGATTTGGTGTGAGAAGTTAGGAACATTACGAGCGAACACGCGGCTGAAAAAGAGTACTTAAGTGGACCTGACAAATTAACAAACTTTAAAGACTCCCAACACCACGAAGAGGACATCAATGGCTTCTGGTAGCATAGGTTTTGACACGTATTTATGATTATTCATGTACAGTAGATTCGATGGGAAATTCAGTGCAGACCAGAATGGGTAATTTCCTAGTTTGATCAGAAATAGTATTTCAGTTTGGAAGAGTGATGTCCCCTAAAATATGTCTGCCAAAATACAGTGGTTCTACGCATTCTTGGCGTTGGGGTCATTACGCTGGCATGTGTCACTCACACTGGCGTTTGGGTCAGCGTGGCGTTCGGGTCAGCGTCTGCGTCCAAATCGAGATGTTAATTAATAATTGGCTGAACCCCTATCCTTTCTTATGCTTCTTCTTACTAATTATCCGCCTATATATAAAGGCTAGTTTGTCTAATATTTAAAAACCAGCTAAGCAGTTCTGAGTTTGACAATCTTCCAACATTTGGCAGTAAATTACGGCGATTGGTAATCAACCGCACAATTCCCTTCGATCAGAAGATCATAATTAGGCCGAGTGGCGTCGTTTTTGTCACGCGTTATAATATATTTATAAATATTTAACACTAAAGCTAAACCTAACCCCTGGACCCAACGCCCAATCAACAGATACTCCGAAATGATTACATGCCAGCGTAATGACCCCAACGCCAAGAATGCGTAGAACCACTGTATTTTGGCAGACATATTTTAGGGGACATCACTCTTCCAACTGAAATAATATATCTGATCAAACTAGGAAATTACCCCAGAATGTTATCTTTTATATGTTGAGCGCTTTGTGAGCATTAAGGCTGACGTTTCAAGCAGGATGGTGCCACTAGGAACTTATCAAGATACGTGAGGTACCACTAGGAACTTATCAGGATACGTGAGGTACCACTAGGAACTTATCAGGATACGTGAGGTACCACTAGGAACTTATCAAGATACGTGAGGTACCACTAGGAACTTATCAGGATACGTGAGGTACCACTAGGAACTTATCAAGATACGTGAGGTGATACTAGGAACTTATCAAGATACGTGAGGTGATACTAGGAACTTATCAAGATACGTGAGGTGATACTAGGAACTTATCAAGATACGTGAGGTGCCACTAGGAACTTATCAAGATACGTGAGGTGATACTAGGAACTTATCAAGATACGTGAGGTGATACTAGGAACTTATCAAGATACGTGAGGTGATACTAGGAACTTATCAAGATACGTGAGGTGATACTAGGAACTTATCAAGATACGTGAGGTGATACTAGGAACTTATCAAGATACGTGAGGTGATACTAGGAACTTATCAAGATACGTGAGGTGCCACTAGGAACTTATCAAGATACGTGAGGTGATACTAGGAACTTATCAAGATACGTGAGGTGATACTAGGAACTTATCAAGATACGTGAGGTGATACTAGGAACTTATCAAGATACGTAAGGTGCCACTAGGAACTTATCAAGATACGTGAGGTACCACTAGGAACTTATCAAGATACGTGAGGTACCACTAGGAACTTATCAAGATACGTGAGGTACCACTAGGAACTTATCAAGATACGTGAGGTACCACTAGGAACTTATCAAGATACGTGAGGTGCCACTAGGAACTTATCAAGATACGTGAGGTGCCACTAGGAACTTATCAAGATACGTGAGGTGATACTAGGAACTTATCAAGATACGTGAGGTGATACTAGGAACTTATCAAGATACGTGAGGTGATACTAGGAACTTATCAAGATACGTGAGGTACCACTAGGAACTTATCAAGATACGTGAGGTGATACTAGGAACTTATCAAGATACGTGAGGTACCACTAGGAACTTATCAAGATACGTGAGGTACCACTAGGAACTTATCAAGATACGTGAGGTGCCACTAGGAACTTATCAAGATACGTGAGGTGATACTAGGAACTTATCAAGATACGTGAGGTACCACTAGGAACTTATCAAGATACGTGAGGTGATACTAGGAACTTATCAAGATACGTGAGGTACCACTAGGAACTTATCAAGATACGTGAGGTACCACTAGGAACTTATCAAGATACGTGAGGTGATACTAGGAACTTATCAAGATACGTGAGGTACCACTAGGAACTTATCAAGATACGTGAGGTACCACTAGGAACTTATCAAGATACGTGAGGTACCACTAGGAACTTATCAAGATACGTGAGGTACCACTAGGAACTTATCAAGATACGTGAGGTGCCACTAGGAACTTATCAAGATACGTGAGGTACCACTAGGAACTTATCAAGATACGTAAGGTGATACTAGGAACTTATCAAGATACGTGAGGTACCACTAGGAACTTATCAAGATACGTGAGGTGCCACTAGGAACTTATCAAGATACGTGAGGTACCACTAGGAACTTATCAAGATACGTGAGGTGATACTAGGAACTTATCAAGATACGTGAGGTACCACTAGGAACTTATCAAGATACGTGAGGTACCACTAGGAACTTATCAAGATACGTGAGGTGATACTAGGAACTTATCAAGATACGTGAGGTGATACTAGGAACTTATCAAGATACGTGAGGTGATACTAGGAACTTATCAAGATACGTGAGGTACCACTAGGAACTTATCAAGATACGTGAGGTGATACTAGGAACTTATCAAGATACGTGAGGTACCACTAGGAACTTATCAAGATACGTAAGGTGCCACTAGGAACTTATCAAGATACGTGAGGTACCACTAGGAACTTATCAAGATACGTGAGGTGATACTAGGAACTTATCAAGATACGTGAGGTGATACTAGGAACTTATCAAGATACGTGAGGTACCACTAGGAACTTATCAAGATACGTGAGGTGATACTAGGAACTTATCAAGATACGTGAGGTACCACTAGGAACTTATCAAGATACGTGAGGTGATACTAGGAACTTATCAAGATACGTGAGGTGCCACTAGGAACTTATCAAGATACGTGAGGTGATACTAGGAACTTATCAAGATACGTGAGGTACCACTAGGAACTTATCAAGATACGTGAGGTGATACTAGGAACTTATCAAGATACGTGAGGTACCACTAGGAACTTATCAAGATACGTGAGGTGATACTAGGAACTTATCAAGATACGTGAGGTGCCACTAGGAACTTATCAAGATACGTGAGGTGCCACTAGGAACTTATCAAGATACGTGAGGTACCACTAGGAACTTATCAAGATACGTAAGGTGCCACTAGGAACTTATCAAGATACGTGAGGTACCACTAGGAACTTATCAAGATACGTGACGTGATACTAGGAACTTATCAAGATACGTGAGGTACCACTAGGAACTTATCAAGATACGTGACGTGATACTAGGAACTTATCAAGATACGTGAGGTGATACTAGGAACTTATCAAGATACGTGAGGTGATACTAGGAACTTATCAAGATACGTGAGGTGATACTAGGAACTTATCAAGATACGTGAGGTGATACTAGGAACTTATCAAGATACGTGAGGTACCACTAGGAACTTATCAAGATACGTGACGTGATACTAGGAACTTATCAAGATACGTGAGGTACCACTAGGAACTTATCAAGATACGTGACGTGATACTAGGAACTTATCAAGATACGTGAGGTGATACTAGGAACTTATCAAGATACGTGAGGTGATACTAGGAACTTATCAAGATACGTGAGGTGATACTAGGAACTTATCAAGATGCGTGAGGTGATACTAGGAACTTATCAAGATACGTGAGGTGATACTAGGAACTTATCAAGATACGTGAGGTGATACTAGGAACTTATCAAGATACGTGAGGTGATACTAGGAACTTATCAAGATACGTGAGGTGATACTAGGAACTTATCAAGATACGTGAGGTGATACTAGGAACTTATCAAGATACGTGAGGTGATACTAGGAACTTATCAAGATACGTGAGGTACCACTAGGAACTTATCAAGATACGTGAGGTGCCACTAGGAACTTATCAAGATACGTGAGGTGATACTAGGAACTTATCAAGATACGTGAGGTACCACTAGGAACTTATCAAGATACGTGAGGTGCCACTAGGAACTTATCAAGATACGTGAGGTGCCACTAGGAACTTATCAAGATACGTGAGGTGATACTAGGAACTTATCAAGATACGTGAGGTGATACTAGGAACTTATCAAGATACGTGAGGTGATACTAGGAACTTATCAAGATACGTGAGGTGATACTAGGAACTTATCAAGATACGTGAGGTACCACTAGGAACTTATCAAGATACGTGAGGTGATACTAGGAACTTATCAAGATACGTGAGGTGATACTAGGAACTTATCAAGATACGTGAGGTGCCACTAGGAACTTATCAGGATACGTGAGGTGATACTAGGAACTTATCAAGATACGTGAGGTGCCACTAGGAACTTATCAAGATACGTGAGGTACCACTAGGAACTTATCAAGATACGTGAGGTGCCACTAGGAACTTATCAAGATACGTGAGGTGATACTAGGAACTTATCAAGATACGTGAGGTGATACTAGGAACTTATCAAGATACGTGAGGTGCCACTAGGAACTTATCAAGATACGTGAGGTACCACTAGGAACTTATCAAGATACGTAAGGTGCCACTAGGAACTTATCAGGATACGTAAGGTACCACTAGGAACTTATCAAGATACGTGAGGTGCCACTAGGAACTTATCAAGATACGTGAGGTGCCACTAGGAACTTATCAAGATACGTGAGGTACCACTAGGAACTTATCAAGATACGTGAGGTGATACTAGGAACTTATCAAGATACGTGAGGTACCACTAGGAACTTATCAAGATACGTGAGGTGATACTAGGAACTTATCAAGATACGTGAGGTACCACTAGGAACTTATCAAGATACGTGAGGTACCACTAGGAACTTATCAAGATACGTAAGGTGCCACTAGGAACTTATCAAGATACGTGAGGTACCACTAGGAACTTATCAAGATACGTGAGGTACCACTAGGAACTTATCAAGATACGTAAGGTGCCACTAGGAACTTATCAAGATACGTGAGGTACCACTAGGAACTTATCAAGATACGTGAGGTACCACTAGGAACTTATCAAGATACGTAAGGTGCCACTAGGAACTTATCAAGATACGTGAGGTACCACTAGGAACTTATCAAGATACGTGAGGTACCACTAGGAACTTATCAAGATACGTAAGGTGCCACTAGGAACTTATCAAGATACGTGAGGTACCACTAGGAACTTATCAAGATACGTGAGGTACCACTAGGAACTTATCAAGATACGTGAGGTGCCACTAGGAACTTATCAGGATACGTGATGTTCCGCTATTAGATAAGTCAACAACTGAAAGAAAACATTTGTTGGCAACTTCAACTATCGGAACAAAGAATATTGACAGCGATTGTTTACAAAAGCTTCTGAAAGGGAACATGTATATGAAACCAATGGTAGGTAAAGTGGCCACTCCCTTTACGCATTAAAGTATTCTAGAAATATGGTGTTAGTGCTCACATTGATAAGAAAAAAAAAGCAATATATAACTAAGTATTACTCTCCTCTTATGTTACCAGCGCCAAGCATGGATGTTAACAGTAATGGAGAAGAGGAAGATAAACTACTAAAATACGAAACCATCAGACTATATTTTTTGTGGCAATCATTATCATCATCATCATCAGGTGGCATGTCCTTTGCAAAACGTTGCATTCACCAAAGCCTGTCTGAACGAATCTCTGTCTCTGGTCAGATCTCCCACAGAACGTTGAATTCAACAAAGCCTGTCTAAAAGAATCTGTCTCTAGTAGGATCTCCCAAAGAACGTTGCATTCACCAAAGCCTGTCTGAACGAATCTCTGTCTCTAGTAGGATCTCCCACAGAACGTTGCATTCACCAAAGCCTGCCTAAAAGAATCTCTGTCTCTAGTAGGATCTCCCACAGAACGTTGCATTCACCAACGCCTGCCTAAAAGAATCTCTGTCTCTAGTAGGATCTCCCACAGAACGTTGCATTCACCAAAGCCTGTCTAAAAGAATCTCTGTCTCTAGTAGGATCTCCCACAGAACGTTGCATTCACCAAAGCCTGTCTAAAAGAATCTCTGTCTCTAGTAGGATCTCCCACAGAACGTTGCATTCACCAAAGCCTGTCTGAACGAATCTCTGTCTCTGGTCAGATCTCCCACAGAACGTTGCATTCACCAAAGCTTGTCTAAAAGAATCTCTGTCTCTAGCCAGACCCCCCACAGAACGTTGCATTCACCAAAGCCTGTCTGAACGAATCTCTGTCTCTAGCCAGATCCCCTACAGAACGTTGCATTCACCAAAGACCGTCTAAAAGAATCTCTGTCTCTAGCCAGATCTCCCACAGAACGTTGCATTCACCAAAGCCTGTCTAAAGAATCTCTGTCTCTAGCCAGACCCCCCACAGAACGTTGCATTCACCAAAGCCTGTCTGAACGAATCTCTGTCTCTAGCCAGATCCCCCACAGAACGTTGCATTCACCAGACCCTGTTTAAAAAAATATCTGTCTCTAGCCAGATCCCCCACAGAACGTTGCATTCACCAAAGACCGTCTAAAAGAATCTCTGTCTCTAGCCATATCCCCCACAGAACGTTGCATTCACCAAAGCCTGTCTGAACGAATCTCTGTCTCTAGCCAGATCCCCCACAGAACGTTGCATTCACCAGAGCATGTCTGAACGAATCTCTGTCTCTAGCCAGATCTCCCACAGAACGTTGCATTCACCAAAGCCTGTCTGAACGAATCTGTCTCTAGCCAGATCCCCCACAGAACGTTGCATTCACCAGAGCCTGTCTGAACGAATCTCTGTCTCTAGCCAGATCCCCCACAGAACGTTGCATTCACCAGAGCCTGTCTGAACGAATCTCTGTCTCTAGCCAGATCCCCCACAGAACGTTGCATTCACCAGAGCCTGTCTGAACGAATCTCTGTCTCTAGCCAGATCCCCCACAGAACGTTGCATTCACCAGAGCCTGTCTGAACGAATCTCTGTCTCTAGCCAGATCCCCAACAGAACGTTGCATTCACCAGAGCCTGTCTGAACGAATCTCTGTCTCTAGCCAGATCTTCCACTTCTTCTATTGTAATGTTCAATGTCTCCTTGATGTCTTTGAAAATTCATCCTTCTTGCTCTGTCCTGATGCGTAGCCCAGGAATCATGCCTTCTATTATTATTCTTTCTATCTCGCTGTGACTTTTAATGTGGCCATATCATTTTACTTTCCTCTGTAGAATGATGTGTATAAGTTTGTTCTTTTTAATGTTTAAATAATTTAATATGTCTTCACTTCTCGTTTATAGTATTCACGGTATTGTGGCAATACAAGACAAAATTAGAACTAAAGAAATTCGGAAAACAGTGGGAGAGCAACCTGTCTCGTCAAGAATGCTTATTATCGCCCTTCTTCTTTCTTTTTGGCAATATTTTGGATTATGAAGATCACCAAGCAGTGTACACTATGGAATCGACTGAAGGTTAATAATCAGATTGTCACCTGCGGCAAAACTCTTTATCAAGAGACCGGCCAATTTTTGTTCGAAAGCTTTGGGGTTTGTTTTCTGGTTTGTTATTTTTGATAAATCGATCTATCGACGCATCAAGAGATCACGCGTTTTGGGTGGGGGTAGGAGGCGAAAGACCGAATAGAAAAAAAAAAAAAAGAAAGAAGAAAATAAAAAAGGAGAAATGGAAAGAAAGAAAAGGAGAAATGGAAAGAACCAAAGAAAGGTAGTAAGAATTATAAATATTGAGAAAAAGTATATATATATATATATATATCAGTAAACTTTCAAATCTCCCATTTGGCTCAGTCATTTATATCTACATTTTCAATGACGATGTTGGGTGGCACAGAAAGTAAACATACCTGCGGAAGAAGTTTGTTGTATATATCATGAACCTTATAAGCACTCGGGATAGTGTTGAGGTTCAGGGCCACAGATAGTTCAGCGGCTGTACCCCCCTGTGCTCCGAGGTGGATCAGCGTTAACAAAGCGTGTAGGCTGCGGGGAGACAGTAAGTAGCTTTATATAGTGGCAGGAGAAGTAGATAAGCGTAGTAAAACAATGAAATATGTTACTTGTTCTGTAATGTAATGTTAGTTGTTATGTTATGTTACTTGTTCTGTAATGTAATGTTAGTTCTTATGTTATGTTACTTGTTCTGTAATGTAATGTTAGTTGTTATGTTATGTTACTTGTTCTGTAATGTAATGTTAGTTCTTATGTTATGTTACTTGTTCTGTAATGTAATGTTAGTTGTTATGTTATGTTACTTGTTCTGTAATGTAATTTTAGTTGTTAGGTTATGCTTCTTGTTATTTTACTTGTTATGTTTAGTTATGTTACTTGTTATGTTTCATGTTATGTTATGTTACTTGCTATGTTTATTTGTTACTAATTTTGTTTAGTTATGTTTCATGTTATGTCATGTTACTTGTTATGTTTTGTTGAGTTACTTGTTTTGTTATGTTATGTTATGTCACTTGCTATGTTTATTTATGTTACTAGTTTTGTTTAGTTATGTTTCATGTTATTTTATGTTACTTGTTGTGTTATGTTTTATGTTACTTGTTATGTTATGTTACTTGCTATGTTATGGTACTTGCTATGTTTATTTATGTTACTAGTTTTGTTTAGTTCTGTTTCATGTTATGTTATGTTACTTGTTGTGTTATGTTTTATGTTACTTGTTATGTTATGTTATGTTTTGTTATGTTATGTCATATTACTCAGTCCATTTCGAGCCTGCAGATGGCAGGCACATAGAGCAAAAGTCAAAATCTCTCTTTGTTCAATGAATCGTTGTTGCTATCCTGTCAGTATCGTCAGACTTTGCACAGGAACCGAAGTGTGTGTCGCTACAACTTCCTTGTCTGGGCGAGTCTCTCAATCTCAGCAATCTTATCTCATTGTCGTTGCCTCTTTTATTAGTGTCCCTTTTAGTATCTTCTAGGTCAGTCTCATTATCACCTGTTTTGAATATGTTGTTGTTCTTGTTGTTGCGTTCGCCAGCTTTCATCTCTGACGAAGTCCCTAGAGACTAGGAACTGAATTTTGCGTGTTAATCAATTTTCCCTGGCAGCCATAAGCACAGGGGTCCCTCGCCGCACAGGCAGAAAACTTCGACTTCGGAGGTACTCGTGTTTTTTTCCGTCGATGAGTATATATACGAGTTTTGAATATATATATATATATATATATATATATATATATATATGTGTATGTATATCTGCGATCAGGACTCAATCAGAGTAGGATCCCAGACTCTCACATGAAGTCAGCTGTCAGGTTAAGTGTGTTGATCGCCCCCACAGACAGAACAACACATTTTTGGGACCGAGTGGAACATTTTGTACAATACATCTAACTTTGAGACCGAGTGGAACATTTTGTACAATACATCTAACTTTGGGACCGAGTGGAACATTTTGTACAATACATCTAACTTTGAGACCGAGTGGAACATCATGTACAATACATCTAACTTTGGGACCGAGTAGAACATTGTGTACAATACATCTAACTTTGAGACCGAGTGGAACATTTTGTACAATACATCTAACTTTGGGACCGAGTAGAACATTGTGTACAATACATCTAACTTTGGGACCGAGTGGAACATTTTGTACAATACATCTAACTTTGGGACCGAGTGGAACATCATGTACAATACATCTAACTTTGAGACCGAGTGGAACATCATGTACAATACATCTAACTTTGAGACCGAGTGGAACATCATGTACAATACATCTAACTTTGGGACCGAGTGGAACATTTTGTACAATACATCTAACTTTGAGGCTGAGTGGAACATTTTGTACAATACATCTAACTTTGAGACCGAGTGGAACATCATGTACAATACATCTAACTTTGAGACCAAGTGGAACATCATGTACAATACATCTAACTTTGGGACCGAGTGGAACATTTTGTACAATACATCTAACTTTGAGACCGAGTGGAACATTTTGTACAATACATCTAACTTTGGGACCGAGTGGAACATTTTGTACAATACATCTAACTTTGGGACCGAGTGGAACATCATGTACAATACATCTAACTTTGGGACCGAGTGGAACATTTTGTACAATACATCTAACTTTGAGACCGAGTGGAACATCATGTACAATACATCTAACTTTGAGACCGAGTGGAACATCATGTACAATACATCTAACTTTGGGACCGAGTGGAACATTTTGTACAATACATCTAACTTTGAGACCGAGTGGAACATCATGTACAATACATCTAACTTTGGGACCGAGTGGAACATTTTGTACAATACATCTAACTTTGGGACCGAGTGGAACATTTTGTACAATACATCTAACTTTGAGACCGAGTGGAACATCATGTACAATACATCTAACTTTGGGACCGAGTGGAACATTTTGTACAATACATCTAACTTTGAGACCGAGTGGAACATTTTGTACAATACATCTAACTTTGGGACCGAGTGGAACATCATGTACAATACATCTAACTTTGAGACCGAGTGGAACATCATGTACAATACATCTAACTTTGAGACCGAGTGGAACATTTTGTACAATACATCTAACTTTGGGACCGAGTAGAACATTGTGTACAATACATCTAACTTTGGGACCGAGTGGAACATTTTGTACAATACATCTAACTTTGGGACCGAGTGGAACATTTTGTACAATACATCTAACTTTGGGACCGAGTGGAACATTTTGTACAATACATCTAACTTTGAGACCGAGTGGAACATCATGTACAATACATCTAACTTTGGGACCGAGTAGAACATTGTGTACAATACATCTAACTTTGGGACCGAGTGGAACATTTTGTACAATACATCTAACTTTGGGACCGAGTAGAACATTGTGTACAATACATCTAACTTTGGGACCGAGTGGAACATTTTGTACAATACATCTAACTTTGGGACCGAGTGGAACATTTTGTACAATACATCTAACTGTGGGACCGAGTGGAACATTTTGTACAATACATCTAACTTTGAGACCGAGTGGAACATCATGTACAATACATCTAACTTTGGGACCGAGTAGAACATTGTGTACAATACATCTAACTTTGAGACCGAGTGGAACATTTTGTACAATACATCTAACTTTGGGACCGAGTAGAACATTGTGTACAATACATCTAACTTTGGGACCGAGTGGAACATTTTGTACAATACATCTAACTTTGGGACCGAGTGGAACATTTTGTACAATACATCTAACTTTGAGACCGAGTGGAACATCATGTAAAATACATCTAACTTTGGGACCGAGTAGAACATTGTGTACAATACATCTAACTTTGAGACCGAGTGGAACATCATGTACAATACATCTAACTTTGGGATCGAGTAGAACATTGTGTACAATACATCTAACTTTGGGACCGAGTGGAACATCATGTACAATACATCTAACTTTGGGACCGAGTAGAACATTGTGTACAATACATCTAACTTTGAGACCGAGTGGAACATTTTGTACAATACATCTAACTTTGGGACCGAGTAGAACATTGTGTACAATACATCTAACTTTGGGACCGAGTGGAACATTTTGTACAATACATCTAACTTTGAGACCGAGTGGAACATTTTGTACAATACATCTAACTTTGAGACCGAGTGGAACATTGTGCACAATACATCTAACTTTGAGACCGAGTGGAACATTTTGTACAATACATCTAACTTTGAGACCGAGTGGAACATTGTGCACAATACATCTAACTTTGAGACCGAGTGGAACATTTTGTACAATACATCTAACTTTGAGACCGAGTGGAACATTTTGTACAATACATCTAACTTTGAGACCGAGTGGAACATTTTGTACAATACATCTAACTTTGAGACCGAGTGGAACTTTTTGTACAATACATCTAACTTTGGGGCCGAGTAAAACACATTGTATAATACATCTGACTTTGGGACCGTGTGGAACATCTTGTACAAATGCACATGTATGTTTGTATATTTCTACTGAATTTTACTCTTTATAATGTATCTCCATTTCAGAAAAAAATAATATTCAAATATCCATAGTTACCATAGAACACATATATAGGCACAATTACCCGAAATAGGAGATTATATAACTCTGGTTGGGCCCAATTATGTGTTTGGTGAGTGCCTGGCCGTAGGTATTCTGTGCTTTAGCTAAAGCAGTCTGATCTTCCTGTGCATTGATCACTTGTCCAGAAGAAGCAAGGTCAATGTGAATAAGCTGATCGGAACCATTTCTCGATTTGAGTCCAGATAGTTCAGTCTGTAACATGAGATTAACATCAATAGATAATATCGCGCGAGGCACTGTAAAACTGAATAAAACGTGGACAAATAAATATAATATTGCGGTTTTATTTAAAAATAAGTCATTAAAAAATTATAAACATTTCGGTCAGAATAACCAGAGAACGAAGATATACAAGACGATTACATATGTTTCTTCATAGCTTCATTCAGAGCCTTGTAAAGATATTGCCACGAGGTCCAAAGAGGAATTGTGTGTAGAAGCAATTACAGGGTTAACTTTAAATGAACAGTAAAACCGCAATTTATTACTACTTTTATTTTCAACATTAATATGTGGTACAAATAGCTTCTCCTTCTTCTTAATCCTTATTCCTCCTCCTTCGTCTTCTTTTTCTTCTTCCTTATTCTTCCTCGGAGCCACGATAGCTCAGTGGTTAGTGAACTGGACTACAAAGGACAAGGGATAGGGTTCGATCCCAACCGACGGCTTCCGGGTTCACCCAGCCTTAAATGGGTACCGGATTTTTTTCTGGGAAAGTAAAGCAGCACGGGCGTAATACTGACCACATTACCCCAAAAATCATGTGCTGAAGGTCTGTAAAATATACGGTCACTAACACCATATTTCCCTATACGCCACTTGGCGTGACAGGGGTACTTTACTTTACTTTTTATTCTTCCTCCTCTTTTCCTCTTCTTCTTTTCCTTATTCCTTCTCTTACTCTTCTTTATATTATCTTTTTCTTCTTTCTTATTCCTCCTCCTCGTCTTCTTCTTCTTCTTCTATTTCTTCTTCTGTGTTAAAATCTTGTGATCATGCGAGTTTAACTTGTCCTGTTTTATGATGTAGAGGTAAGAACACAATCACGACACACGTTGGGCTGGTCGCCTGGTTACTCGAATCTGTGACCTGTTTACCCCCCCCCCCCCTAGGCCTGCGCTGTGGCTGACACACAACGTCGTCGTCAGGCTGGATCGTATAAACAGTAATTCTTGAGACTTAATTTTTTTTAAATTACATCATGAACTAATTATAGAACTTCATTCACCGGCGTAGCGTGGTGGCTAAAGGTTGGTTTCCCTGTGAGCAAAATTCTTCAACTTTTCTTTCCTCATTTCTCGTTTAGTGTTGCCAAATTATTCTATCTATCTATCTATTGACCTTTCGAGCCGTAACCGGCCCATAGGGCGTAGACCAAGATACACCTTCTCCTATATGAATTTTTGTTCTAGCAGTTTTCTTTTAAAGATATTTTATTAAATCTCGCCATCTGTCTCTGTTCTGTGCAAGCAGTTCTATCTCATTGAGGGAGCCGATTCCTGCTGCTCTTGCCTCTCTCATCAATGTTCTTCTCAGTGTCTCCCTGGGTCTTCCTCTTTTTCTTTTACCTGTTGTTTCCCATATGAGGGCTTGCTTTGCTATTCGATTATTATCTCTTCTCATCACATGTCCAACGTATGACCATCGTCTTTTCTTTATTACTGAAGATATTAGTGGTTGATTGGCGATTTCTCTAATTTCCTCGTTTGTTTTGAATTCGTTCCATTCTATACCAAGTATTTTCCTTAGACATTTATTTTCGAATGCGTTCAACTTTGTTTCTATATCTCTTGTTGTTTTCCAGCTTTCACACGCATACGTAAGGGTTGATAGTACATTTGATTTGAATAGCCTAAGTTTTGTGTTTGTGCTAATGAGTTTTGATTTCCACAACTTTTCAAGGCTTCTGAAAGACATCGCTGCTTTAGCCAGTCTGATTCTAATTTCTTTGCTCGTATCCCCTTCTCGATCAATGTGACTTCCAAGATAGATAAAGTGATCGATCTCTTCTACTGGTTTGTTTTCCATGTATATTTTGTCACTTGTTGGAATTAAACTTTTCATGACTTTAGTCTTTTCATGATTGACCTCAAGCCCAATTTTGCTGGCTATTGATGATAGTTCATTTGTGTTTTCCTGCATCGTTTTTATCTGACTGCTGATGAGAACTATGTCATCAGCAAAGTCGAGGTCCTCCAAATGGTCTCCTTGTATCCATTCGATGCCTTTATTACCAGTGCAGCATTTCTTCATTATGAAGTCCATAACAATTCCAAATAACAAGGGCGATAAAATACATCCTTGTTTAACCCCAAATTATTAGAAGCGCTCAAATTTCAAAAGAAAAAAGAAAGTCGTAATAATGAAACAAATAACAGTAAAAGTAAAGTACCCCATCACGCCAAGTGGCGTACGGGAATATGATGTTAAATAAATACATTTTACATTTTATCATAAATTTTACAGACCTTCAGCACGTGATTTTTGGGGTAATGTGGTCGGTATTACGCTCGTAAATAACAGGTTAAGGGACAAATATTTCTATGTCGCCATACTCGCTTTGCTGGGCTCTGACAGCCCGTGTACTTTCTTTAGTCTGGCAGCTGACAGCCCATGTACTTTCTTTAGTCTGGCAGCTGACAGCCCGTGTACTTTCTTTAGTCTGGCAGCTGACAGCCCATGTACTTTCTTTAGTCTGGCAGCTGACAGCCCGTGTACTTTCTTTGGTCTGATAGCTGACAGCCCCTGTGCTTTCTTTAGTCTGGCAGCAGACAGCCCGTGTATTTTCTTTGGTCTGATAGCTGACAGCCCGTGTACTTTCTTTAGTCTGGCAGCTGACATCCCGTGTACTTTCTTTAGTCTGGCAGCTGACAGCCCATGTACTTTCTTTAGTCTGATAGCTGACAGCCCATGTACTTTCTTTAGTCTGATAGCTGACAGCCCATGTACTTTCTTTAGTCTGGCAGCTGACAGCCCATGTACTTTCTTTAGTCTGATAGCTGACAGCCCGTGCACTTTCTTTAGTCTGGCAGCTGACAGCCCGTGTACTTTCTTTAGTCTGGCAGCTGACAGCCCGTGCACTTTCTTTAGTCTGGCAGCTGACAGCCCGTGTACTTTCTTTAGTCTGGCAGCTGACAGCCCGTGTACTTTCTTTGATCTGATAGCTGACAGCCCGTGTACTTTCTTTAGTCTGGCAGCTGACAGCCCGTGTACTTTCTTTGATCTGATAGCAGACAGCCCATGTACTTTCTTTAGTCTGATAGCTGACAACCCATGTACTTTCTTTAGTCTGATAGCTGACAGCCCGTGTACTTTCTTTAGTCTGATAGCTGACAGCCCATGTACTTTCTTTGATCTGATAGCTGACAGCCCGTGTACTTTCTTTAGTCTGGCAGCTGACAGCCCGTGTACTTTCTTTGATCTGATAGCAGACAGCCCATGTACTTTCTTTAGTCTGATAGCTGACAACCCATGTACTTTCTTTAGTCTGATAGCAGACAGCCCATGTACTTTCTTTAGTCTGATAGCTGACAGCCCGTGTACTTTCTTTAGTCTGGCAGCTGACAGTCCGTGTACTTTTTTTTATCAGATAGCTGACAGCCCATGTACTTTCTTTAGTCTGATAGCTGACAGCCCATGTACTTTCTTTAGTCTGGCAGCTGACAACCCATGTACTCGCTCTAGCTTGGCTCTGAAAGCCCGTCAGTAAAGAGCCCCACCACGCCAAGTGGCGTATAGGGAATATGGTGTTAGTGATTATCATTTTTACATACCTTCAGCACTAGATTATTGGGGTAATGTGGTCGGTATTACGCCAGTGCTGCTTTACTCGCCCGTGCTGCTTTACTTTCCCAGAATAAATCCGGTACCCATTTAAGGCTGGGTGAACCCGGAAGTCGTCGATCAGGATCGAACCCGACCTCTAGTCCTTTGTAGTCCAGTTCAGTAACGACTGAGCTACCGCGGCTCCGATGATGCATATAGACACAACCAAATGAATGACAAGCTACATGATTTAAAAATAAACTCTGCAACAATGGATCTAGAGATTAATATTGATAAAACAAAGATAATGGAATGTAACCACACATGCCACAACATTGTAGAAAATGTAGGAGCGCCAATTAATGAAGCAAATTAATTTACTTATTTTGGGCACCATTGTCGAAAAAAGTAGAAGGGTGAGAGAGAGAGAGAGAGAGAGAGAGAGAGAGAGAGAGAGAGAGAGGAGGGGAGGGAGAGACATTGAACAGAAAATAAATAAAATAAGATCAGCTTTCATCCAACGAAATAAAACGTGGACATCATCATCATCATCATCATCAAGTACCGGGCCTGCTGGCGTAGGTGATCATGTCTCTCCACAACTTTCGATCGCGGCAGCTATTTATCATTTCTGTTGTTGACTTTCTGCCAAGCCATTCTCTTAAGATGTCTGTTATTTTTTCTCTTTGCTTCCCTCTATCTCTTCGTCCCTCATTTTTTCCAGTTGTTACAATATATTCCAGCTGTTCTATTCTCATTACATGGTCAAATATTGATGATTGTCTCTTCCTAATATTGGAAATTAGCCCTCTTTTTGCTTTGACCTCTTTCAGAACATTTTCATTACTCTTCTTAGCTGTCCATGGTATTCTCAACATTCTTCCGTAAAACCACATTTCTACAGACTCCAGTGATTTTCTTGTCTATAGTCCTATTGTCCATGATTCACATTCATATGTTAAGACTGGCTCTACATGACATTTAAGAACTCTTTTTCTTGTTTCTATTGTCAAAAATGGATTGCATAGCATCTTCCTCATTTTTTGGAAAGCTGCTTTTGCCTGAGCCATTCTGCATCTCACCTCTTTTGTACATCTTCCGTCTGAGGTTAACAAAGTTCCCAAATATTTAAATTCATTTACCTGTTTTAATATTGTAAAAAACGTGGACAGCAAGAAAAAAACACAAAAAACATAGCAAAAATGACTTAGATGAAACTATCTAATAAAAATGTAAAAACTGTTCTTTTATATGGCTCCGAAATATGAATGTTAAATAAGACAATGAAACAAAATTACAAACATTTGTAAACAGCTGTTTGCGGAACACTGTGCACATCAAATGGTAAGGCGAGATTAGAAATGAAGAAATGTGGACAGGAACAAAGCAAGGGTTAATTGAGCAGCAGATTCTGAATAAAAAACGAAAGCAAATGTTGTGTATACACACTATGTAAACCTGATGCACATTAGCAGACATCACCATCGTGTGCCTTACACGGTTGATGTAGGTGAACATGTACTTGCACAATTTTCTATATTCACAGTAAAAAAAAGTAAAGTACCCCCGTCACGCCAATTGGCGTATAGGGAAATATGGTGTTAATGACCCTATATTTTACAGACCTTCAGCACATGATTTTTGGGGTAATGTGGTCAGTATTACGCCCGTGCTGCTTTACTTTCCCAGAAAAAAATCCGGTACCCATTTAAGGCTGGGTGAACCCGGAAGCCGTCGGTTGGGATCGAACCCTACCCCTTGTCCGTGGTAGTCCAGTTCACTAACCACTGAGCTATCGCGGCTCCCTATATTCACAGTGCATCGTACCAATTCTGTTTTTGACTGTTTACCGTGCCACGACACCAAGCTATATAGTATCTTTTCTCTTTGTCGTCCGCAATCTCGCGTCCCCCATTATTTTTTGCCAGTTGTAACCACGTATTCCAACTTTCCTCTTGTCGCAGAAAAATGTCGATTGTTTATTTTTATTTTGTCAGATTGTCTTTTTTGTTTCGTTTTTTAGGTTTCCTTTTTGTGTGGCCTCTTTGAGAATTTCCTAGTTGGTTTTTATAGCTGCCCAGGGAACTGCCCAGGAACCAGGGAATTTCTTCTGAGAAATCTAATCTCGATGGCCTCTAATCGTCTTTTTTCATTTGTTTGTTTACTGACCAAGACAGGCACTGTCAACTAACCTACAGGGGAAGAAAAATCTAGGCAGGTCTAGAAAAACATTGAGTGAGAAGTCGTGGACATACAGTACAAATCTCTTCTCTGACTTGAAACGACCAGGCAGACTTACAGTACATATATATTCTCTGACTTGCAACGACCAAGCAGACTTACAGTACAAATTTCTTCTCAGACTTCCAATGACCATGCAGACTTACAGTACATATAACTTCTCTGACTTGCAACGACCAGGCAGACTTACAGTACATATAACTTCTCTGACTTGCAACGACCAGGCAGACTTACAGTACATATAACTTCTCTGACTTGCAGCGACCGGGCAGATCTACAGCACTGATAACTTTTCTAGCGCTCTGCCATCAGGCATACGTACAGTACATATTCATTCTCTAACATGCAACAACCAGGCAGACTTACAAGACAGATTTCACCACAGACGTGCATTCATCAGGCAGATTTACAGTACAGATCCCTTCTCGGAAATGTTACAACCATGTAGACTTACAGCACATATTTCATCTCTAACATGCAATCATCAGGTAGACTTCCAGCACACATTTCATCTCTAACATACAATCATTAGGTAGACTTACAGCTCAGATTTCCTCTTTAACATACAATCATCAGGCAGACTACAGCAAACATATATCATTTCTAACATACAACCTTCAGGCAGACTACAGCAAACATATCATTTCTAACATACAACCTTCAGGCAGACTACAGCAAACATATCATTTCTAACATACAACCTTCAGGCAGACTTCCAGCACACATTTAATCTCTAACACACAACCTTCAGGCAGACTTCCAGCACACATTTCATCTCTAACACACAACCTTCAGGCAGACTTCCAGCACACATTTCATCTCTAACACACATCCTTCAGGCAGACTTCCAGCACACATTTAATCTCTAACATACAACCTTCAGGCAGACTTCCAGCACACATTTAATCTCTAACATACAACCACCAGGCAGACTTCCAGCACACATTTCATCTCTAACATTCAACCATCAGGCAGACTTCAAGCACACATTTAATCTCTAACACACAAAATTCAGGCAGACTTCCAGCACACATTTAATCTCTAACACACAACCTTCAAGCAGACTTCCAGCACACATTTCATCTGTAACACACAACCTTCAAGCAGACTTCCAGCACACATTTAATCTCTAACATACAACCTTCAGGCAGACATCCAGCACACATTTAATCTCTAACACACAACCTTCAGGAAGACTTCCAGCACACATTTAATCTGTAACATACAACCTTCAGGCAGACTTCCAGCACACATTTCATCTGTAACATACAACCTTCAGGCAGACTTCCAGCACACATTTCATCTCTAACATACAACCTTCAGGCAGACTTCCAGCACACATTTCATCTCAAACATACAACCTTCAGACAGAATTACAGCACACATTTCATCTCTAACATACAACCTCCAGGCAGATTTCCAGCACACATTTCATCTCAAACATACAACCTTCAGGCAGAATTCCAGCACACATTTCATCTCTAACCATCAGGCAGACTTCCAGCACTCATTTCATCTCTAACCATCAGGCAGACTTCCGGCACTCATTTCATCTCTAACCATCAGGCAGACTTCCAACACACATTTCATCTCTAACCATCAGGCAGACTTCCAGCACTCATTTCATCTCTAACATACAACCACCAGGCAGACTTCCAGCACACATTTCATCTCTAATATACAACCACCAGGCAGACTTCCAGCACACATTTCATCTCTAACATACAACCACCAGGCAGACTTCCAGCACACATTTCATCTCTAACATACAACCACCAGGCAGACTTCCAGCACACATTTCATCTCTAACATACAACCACCAGGCAGACTTCCAGCACGCATTTCATCTCTAACCTTCAGGCAGACTTCCAGCACTCATTTCATCTGGAACATACAACCGCCAGGCAGACTTTCAGCACACATTTCATCTCTAACATACAACCACCAGGCAGACTTCCAGCACACATTTCATCTCTAACCATCAGGCAGACTTCCAGCACACATTTCATCTCTAACATACAACCTTCAGGCAGACTTCCAGCACACATTTCATCTCTAAACATCAGGCAGACTTCCAGCACACATTTCATCTCTAACCATCAGGCAGACTTCCAGCACACATTTCATCTCTAACCATCAGGCAGACTTCCAGCACACATTTCATCTGTAACACACAACCTTCAAGCAGACTTCCAGCACACATATAATCTCTAACATACAACCTTCAGGCAGACATCCAGCACACATTTAATCTCTAACACACAACCTTCAGGAAGACTTCCAGCACACATTTAATCTGTAACATACAACCTTCAGGCAGACTTCCAGCACACATTTCATCTGTAACATACAACCTTCAGGCAGACTTCCAGCACACATTTCATCTCTAACATACAACCTTCAGGCAGACTTCCAGCACACATTTCATCTCAAACATACAACCTTCAGACAGAATTACAGCACACATTTCATCTCTAACATACAACCTCCAGGCAGATTTCCAGCACACATTTCATCTCAAACATACAACCTTCAGGCAGAATTCCAGCACACATTTCATCTCTAACCATCAGGCAGACTTCCAGCACTCATTTCATCTCTAACCATCAGGCAGACTTCCGGCACTCATTTCATCTCTAACCATCAGGCAGACTTCCAACACACATTTCATCTCTAACCATCAGGCAGACTTCCAGCACTCATTTCATCTCTAACATACAACCACCAGGCAGACTTCCAGCACACATTTCATCTCTAACATACAACCACCAGGCAGACTTCCAGCACACATTTCATCTCTAACATACAACCACCAGGCAGACTTCCAGCACACATTTCATCTCTAACATACAACCACCAGGCAGACTTCCAGCACACATTTCATCTCTAACATACAACCACCAGGCAGACTTCCAGCACGCATTTCATCTCTAACCTTCAGGCAGACTTCCAGCACTCATTTCATCTGGAACATACAACCGCCAGGCAGACTTTCAGCACACATTTCATCTCTAACATACAACCACCAGGCAGACTTCCAGCACACATTTCATCTCTAACCATCAAGCAGACTTCCAGCACACATTTCATCTCTAACATACAACCTTCAGGCAGACTTCCAGCACACATTTCATCTCTAAACATCAGGCAGACTTCCAGCACACATTTCATCTCTAACCATCAGGCAGACTTCCAGCACACATTTCATCTCTAACCATCAGGCAGACTTCCAGCACACATTTCATCTGTAACACACAACCTTCAAGCAGACTTCCAGCACACATATAATCTCTAACATACAACCTTCAGGCAGACATCCAGCACACATTTAATCTCTAACACACAACCTTCAGGAAGACTTCCAGCACACATTTAATCTGTAACATACAACCTTCAGGCAGACTTCCAGCACACATTTCATCTGTAACATACAACCTTCAGGCAGACTTCCAGCACACATTTCATCTCTAACATACAACCTTCAGGCAGACTTCCAGCACACATTTCATCTCAAACATACAACCTTCAGACAGAATTACAGCACACATTTCATCTCTAACATACAACCTCCAGGCAGATTTCCAGCACACATTTCATCTCAAACATACAACCTTCAGGCAGAATTCCAGCACACATTTCATCTCTAACCATCAGGCAGACTTCCAGCACTCATTTCATCTCTAACCATCAGGCAGACTTCCGGCACTCATTTCATCTCTAACCATCAGGCAGACTTCCAACACACATTTCATCTCTAACCATCAGGCAGACTTCCAGCACTCATTTCATCTCTAACATACAACCACCAGGCAGACTTCCAGCACACATTTCATCTCTAACATACATCCACCAGGCAGACTTCCAGCACACATTTCATCTCTAACATACAACCACCAGGCAGACTTCCAGCACGCATTTCATCTCTAACCTTCAGGCAGACTTCCAGCACTCATTTCATCTGGAACATACAACCGCCAGGCAGACTTTCAGCACACATTTCATCTCTAACATACAACCACCAGGCAGACTTCCAGCACACATTTCATCTCTAACCATCAGGCAGACTTCCAGCACACATTTCATATCTAACATACAACCTTCAGGCAGACTTCCAGCACACATTTCATCTCTAAACATCAGGCAGACTTCCAGCACACATTTCATCTCTAACCATCAGGCAGACTTCCAGCACACACTTCATCTCTAACCACCAGACAGACGTCCAGCACACACTTCATCTCTAACCATCAGGCAGACGTCCAGCACACATTTCATCTCTAACCATCAGACAGACTTGCAGATCAGATCTTTAACATGCAACGACCAGACATAATAAACAGACCTGACTACTGTGAAGGCGTACTGCGGACTTCAATGTACTACTACTAAACTGTGTCTCTCACTTCACTCCCTCCAGCTTTTATAAAGCTGCTGTAGGCAACAACAAACACTGACTCATCTTTCCATGCATGCTATTTGTTTTTGACAAGCCATTGCATATCTCTTTGTTGTCAATTTGATGTAAATATATCAAAAGTCTGCAGCTTAATTTTCCATCAAGATAATACTTTATCCGATTGTTTTCTTTTCGGTTCATTAAGTTTCACTGCTTTGTTTCCTTATTTCCATTTTAAAGGCATGGAATGTATATTTAATGTGGGTCTACATTGTTTGCACTTCTGATAATAATCAAATATAATAGCGCGATATTCTACTTCTGTCTTTATTTGCATTTGCCTTTCAGCGTTGAAAAATGATGGAATGGGGAATACAGTTAATGATGTTTTGTACTTCTGCTGAACACTCTTACTATTATATTTTGTGTTGTCTCTAATATTTAGTTAATCCATACTTTTTTCTTGGTCGATCCTTATATCTGTATCTGTCGCAGGATTTGATGTTGACTATTTGATTTAATTGTGTAATACAGTTTTTAGTATGTGAAAGAAAACCTTCATTTCTATACAGTTTGACATGCAAACCATGATAACTGCACCGTAATATAAAAAAGTAAATGAATCTTAAATTAGTAGCATTTTCATATCTCTAATTAGGGGACTGATTGGACTCGACGCAAGAGTCTCGAGACACAGAGGTCATGAGTTCAAATCCCGTCTGAACCAATGGGACTTTTAATTGTGAATTTTTCTATGCGACAACCAATCCAGTATCAGCAGCGAGGTCCGGCTTACAACGTCATTAATCGACGGAAAAATGTGAGTACCTCCGAAGTCAGAGTTATCTGCCTGTGCTGCGAGGGACCCCTGTGCACACGGCTGTCAGGGAAAAACGGATTAACACGCAAAATTCAGTTGCTAGTCTCTAGGGACCTTGCCATGGGTGAAAGCTGGCGAACATACCCAAAAAAAAAATCTCTAAATTTAATTATGAAAACAGGAGAGCATTTGTCTAACCTAAAAAAAGGTAGATAATAATATATGTACAGCCAAAAAAAGTCTAGAAATCGAAACGAAGGAAAATAAACAAGATTTAAGAGGGATGCACGCAGAAATAAAGAAAATGACTAGTCAAAATTAAAAAGCCACAGAAAGTTGATATATTGCACACAAAAAAGGAAAAATGCTAACAGACAACAAAGATATTATCAGTAGATGGCAGGAGTATATAAATGAATTATTTTAGGATGAAAGGGAGAAGAAACCAATTATATAAAATGTACATCAAGCTATAACATCTTAAAATCGGAAGTGGGAAAATCTATACAAACAATGAAACATAGAAAAGCTGCAGGACATAATAACATACAAATAATGATGATAAAGGCACTAGATGTTTTGTGGTTGCATTGTGGTTATCACAGACATATGCAACGACATATACCATACAGGATATATACCAAATGAACTAAAAACATAAACTTTCATTGCTTTGCCAAAAAAAGAATGGTGCAGTTGAATGCAGTGACTTTAGAACAATAAGCCTAATGAGCCATGTTACAAAAATCTTGCTAAAAGTTATACAAAAGGAAGGATTCAGAATAAAATCAATATGGAATTAGAATAACAACAATTTGGATTTAGGAAAAACAATGGGACAAAAGAAGCTATATTCTGCATGAGGACATTAATCGAAAAGTACACAGAAGTAAACAAACCAATATATGCCTCCTTCATAGACTACATCAAAGCTTTTACATACACCATAAACAACTTATAAACTGCCTAAAAGATATACATCTAGATGACACAGACATACGACTAATATGTAATTTATATGAGAGCAAACATAATAATAAAATATAACAGAGAGAACTCTACACCCATTGATATGAAAAGAGGAGTAAGACAGGGATGCATCCTATCACCAAGCTTGTTCAGTCTATACACTGAGCAAATCTTTAAAAACATCACTGAGATGCCAGGCTTAAACATTAATGTGAAGACAATCAATAACCTAAGATATGCTGACGATACTGTACTAAAGTTCTACAACAATTACTTAATGAAATAAACATGACAATCAACAAATATGGATTATATATTAATATCAAAAAGACTAAAACTATATAATAAAGTAAAGATATTACTAAAGACCTACAAGTAGATATCAAAGTTGAAGGACTAGACCTGGAGACAGTTCAGAGCTACAACTACCTAGGACATATAACCAGTAATGTAAAATGTAAAACAGAAAATAAACAAAAGAATAAGAGTCTGAAAGAAAAAGTAATTTTAGTGCCATGAAAAATATATTAACATCAAAAACAAATAACGCCAGGGTTAAAACTAAGATTAGTAAAATGTTATGTCTTCTCAACATCCCTATATGGTGCAGAAACATGGACATTAGACAAGAAAACGGAACAGAAAATGCTGCATTTGAAATGTAATTTTATAGAAGAATATGAAGAATTAGATGGGGAAAAAAAGAAAATAAACGATGAAATCTTAAAACAACTAACAATGAAAAGAGAACTACTAAACACAATTCAAACAAGACAAATGCTATTTTTGGGTCATGTCAAATGACACAACAGCCTACTAAAAGTAAACTTGGAAAGGAAAATACAAGGTAAAAGAGGCAGAGGCAGACCAAAACTAATATGGACGATTATCATCAAGAGATGGACAAGTCAGTCCATGACAACCTGCACCATCAAAGCATGAGGCAGCGCGGAATGGCGCTCAATGGTAGCCAAACTTCGATGGGGAGACGGCACCTAATGAATAATTTCTCGTGTTAAAAAATAGACACCGGCATGAGTTTTTTAAAAATGTCGCTTGCAGCAAAGTGTCAAGGGCGTTTTAAACAGATGTGAATAATTTATTAAATATTTGTAGAGAAAAAAAAATAACTGCCTGTGCGTTTTTTATTTTTTTATTTTTTTTTATTTTTTTAAGTTTTTGTTTTGCGCGTGGAAAAAATGAAAAATAAAATAAAAACAATATTTAGAAACTATTGAACTATTTTTGAGCGATTCCCTCCATCTGTGAAAGGTACATTATTTAAACATTTGTTTCGTCGATAAATTATAATTTATTTTAGTCCATCACATTTTTTAGAATTATTGTATGGACTCGAGAAAAACATGTCAATATTTGTCTACCAAAAATTAAAAAAAAAAACATCGATCCTTGCTGCTGTTGTAGTTGAATACATAATTAATACCAACAATAAAATCAACCCATTCTAGAATTGTCCACTATGTGGTCACTATCTGAATTCAGTGGCTCGTATTTCTACATTTAGGGGCAATGTTTTGCAGACTTAAGCAGGGATTGTTTAAAAAAAAAACAACACAAAATACCAGAACTTAAGGAAAATATAACAGGAATCATGAAAAAAGGCACCCAATCAGACACAGAAAGAAAACACGTAGCAGACCAACCCATACACGATACCTACCCACAGGACTTTTGGTCGCACATATACACGGATGGCTCTGCTACAAATACCACCAGAAATGGAGGGGGAGGTGTGTTCTTGACGCTGAATAATCAGGACGAGATCACTAAGTCAATAGCTACTGGGAAATTCTCAAACAACTTTAAATCACAAACTGAGGCCCTCAGAGATGCTGCAACACTGGCTACTCAACACAAAAATAACACGCACAACAAATTAATGATTCTGACTGATGCACTGTCAGTACTATCATCTCTAAAAAGCCCCAAGAACAATGAACTAGATGACTTGAGAACAACCCTGGACCAACTATGCAATAACTTCCAGAGAGTAGTCATTCAGTGGATACCATCACACTGTAATATACACGGGAACGAATGCGCAGACAAATTAGCTAAAGAGGGAGGGAGATTACCACAAGAGAACCGTCTAATCAGCTACGATGAACCAAATCCATCCTCAAAGGTCAGTACCATGAAAAATGGAAACGAGAACACCCTAAGCATAACGAGAGTGACTGTTACCACCAACTATCAAAGAGGGATCAAGTCATCATACTTCGCCTACGCACTGGCCACAAAAGAATGAGAAATCACATGTTCACGAAATTCAAAATAGGTACAACCAGCCTATGCCACTGTACACTGGACAATATGACTACAAAACATGTTCTACAGGATTTCCCCCAGTACACAGACCTGAGAAGTGCAATGTGATCCGCGCCCATCTCACTGGAAGAGAAACTATATGGGGCAATCGAATCACTTAAACAGACAGCTGACTTCATGAGAGAGTCTGGAATCTTACTCTGATTGAGTCTTGATCGCAGAGAGAGAAAAAGCATACCTAAATTTTATCTAACCCCAATCTATAAAATGTGAAAATCACAATATTCTAGGCTTTTGAAACTCGTGTACTTACATTTATATCATCGTTGTCAACAATGTCAAAACTTGGTTTTTACATTTATATTATCGTTGTCAACAATGTCAAAACTTGGTTTTTACATTTATATTATCGTTGTCAGCAATGTCAAAACTTGGTTTTTACATTTATATTATCGTTGTCAACAATGTCAAAACTTGGTTTTTACATTTATATTATCGTTGTCAACAATGTCAAAACTTGGTTTTTACATTTATATTATCGTTGTCAACAATGTCAAAACTTGGTTTTTACATTTATATTATCGTTGTCAACAATGTCAAAACTTGGTTTTTACATTTATATTATCGTTGTCAACAATGTCAAAACTTGGTTTTTACATTTATATTATCGTTGTCAACAATGTCAAAACTTGGTTTTTACATTTATATTATCGTTGTCAACAATGTCAAAACTTGGTTTTTACATTTATATTATCGTTGTCAACAATGTCAAAACTTGGTTTTTACATTTATATTATCGTTGTCAACAATGTCAAAACTTGGTTTTTACATTTATATTATCGTTGTCAACAATGTCAAAACTTGGTTTTTACATTTATATTATCGTTGTCAACAATGTCAAAACTTGGTTTTTACATTTATATTATCGTTGTCAACAATGTCAAAACTTGGTTTTTACATTTATATTATCGTTGTCAACAATGTCAAAACTTGGTTTTTACATTTATATTATCGTTGTCAACAATGTCAAAACTTGGTTTTTACATTTATATTATCGTTGTCAACAATGTCAAAACTTGGTTTTTACATTTATATTATCGTTGTCAACAATGTCAAAACTTGGTTTTTACATTTATATTATCGTTGTCAACAATGTCAAAACTTGGTTTTTACATTTATATTATCGTTGTCAACAATGTCAAAACTTGGTTTTTACATTTATATTATCGTTGTCAACAATGTCAAAACTTGGTTTTTACATTTATATTATCGTTGTCAACAATGTCAAATTGTAAATGTGGAATGATGGCAAATGACGGAGAGACAAGTTCAGAAATGAATAAGTGAGAAAAAAAGCTAGGAATAAGCACAAGCATAGAGTATATTTTAAAAACAACAATAGATATAATGGTTTACCCACATGACAAGACACGTGATCAAAACACAACATAACGAGGCTTCAATAAACGTTGCGAGAACACCAGACCCTAGGGTCGACCACGAAAAAGATGGATTGACGGAATTTTAGAAGCACTAGGAAACATAACGGCAGCAGAGGCGAACAGAAGAGCAAAAGACCGCAAATTATATCTCCCCTCGACGCTGAAACGATGGCTCAGTGGTTAGTGGGCAGGACTACAAAGGATTAGAGGTCGGGTTCGATCCTGATCGACAGTTTTCATGTTTACCCAGCCTTAAGTGGGTACCGGATTTTTTCTGGGAAAGTAAAGCGGCACGGGCGTAGTACCGACCACATTACAGTTCTGTAAAAAAATATGGTCACCAACACCACATTCACTATACGCCACATGACGTGACGGGACAACAACAATGTTAAAGCTTGGATCTTATATTTATATTATCGTTGTCGACTATCTTAACTTTAAAATGTGAAATTACAGCAATTTAATTCTCACTTATTTATATAATATGTGTGTTGTAACAAAAAAACTAAAGTACGCCACGTCACGCCAAGTGGCGTATAGGGAATATGGTGTTAGTGACCATAAATTTTACAGACCTTCGGCACATGATTTTCGGGGTAATGTGGTCAGTATTACGCCCGCGCCGCTTTACTTTCGCAGAAAAATCCGGTACCCATTTAAGGTTGGGTGAACCCGGAAGCCGTCGGTTGGGATCGAACCCTACCTCTTGTCCTTTGTAGTCCAGTTCACTAACCACTGAGCTATCGCGGGTCCCATAATATGTGTGTTGGGACTAGTAAAATTCTAAACATTTCCACTGCAGATGTTCTGGGCTATTCCCACAATAAAAATAAAATCCCCACATATAAAACTAAGGTGACCAGACGTGCCGATATTTCCGGGACAGTTCCGATTTTTTTTTTTACTGTTTTTGTTTTAACCTTTGTCCCGGATTTGTTACTGTCCCGAATTTGTCCCGATTTTTTTTTTCCGGGAAAGTAAAGCGGTACAGACATTGTACCGACCACATTACTTTAAAAACCATGTGCTGAAGGTCTAAAGGATTTTTTTTTTTTTTGGGCAGGTCTTTTTTATTTAACAATGCTTAAGCACGCGTTATAAAGTAGCTGAACTAAAATGTCTAAGTGAATTAGCAGCTAACGTTTTCTGATGCGTAAATATGGATATCTATCGGCAATTTGTAGGCTCTCAGTCAGCGAAAGGACTTTCACTTTTTTTTTTGGCAGGTCAAGGCTTTCGGTCAGTGGTTCCCAATCGGTGTAGCCGAGACACTTATATGCTGTCGCGCAGTTTCTGAACGGGGCATCTTCCAAATTTTGTGAGAATATAAGCAGGATATGTTCATTACTTTTCTTTCTTTCTTTCTTTCTCTCTTTCTTTCATTCTTTCTTTCTTTCTTTCTTTTATGTTGATATTTAGTGTGATGTGCACTTCCACAAGTGTGTGATTTGACTATATTTATGGAGACAAATAATAATAAATGAATATTATTATAGAGTAGGAAAACTTCCGAGGCGATAATTCAGGGAATCGTTTACTGCACTCAGAAAAAAAACGACAAATAAACAACAGAAAAAAAACAAAGAACAAAGCAAGATTCTTTCATTTATTATCTACTCGGAAGTTTCCCTATATAATAATATTAATTTATTATTATTTGTCTCCAGTATAAAATAACTGGAAACTGCTATTCGTGCAGTTTCGTCCTATAAATGTTTGTCTGCAACACAAGTATTCAGCCCTACCGGGAGATACTTGCCTTAATAGGAAAGTACAGAAATGCAATGTATTCCCGAGCTGTCATCGTAACCCTATGCTATAGTCATGAGAAAACCTGCGCGAAAGACATTTTCCATTATAGCTAATTTTTTTTGGTTAGCTCAGTGGCAGTGTTCCCTAGCGTTCGACTTCTCGTGGCAAAGCGCAGTGCCAGGGAGCACGGGTTCGATCCTGCTTCGGACCATATCTTGTTCTTTGTTTTTTTTCTGTTCTTGTTGTATATTTGACATTTTTTCTGAGTGCAGTAATACATACCTCATCCTCCTATGATTCTCTATATTTATGAAGCACTTCAACACCCGGTGTTACATTAAAAAAGTGTTTCTTTCCATGACAAATTGTTTAAATTATAAAGCAATCAATAAATTATGTAACAATAAACAAAATTTACATTTATTTCATCTAAAATGTCTGCACTACCTCAACCCGTCTTTTTCTCCCTAACAAATTTAATACCAAATTTAAGTTGAGTAAAATTACAAACAAATTGGTCAATTACGAGACCAAGTCGAACATTTTCCACAAAGAAGCATTCACATATAACTGCTCCGGATGGTTTATAACAGACAACTTCATATTAGAGTCATGCTACGTTGCGCTACCAATGCCAGTCCTGGACCCTAAATACATGAACAATAAGAAAAATGTCATTTCTACTGAAATGTGTCAGACGAATGACAGGAAACAGTCTGAGAGATAGAATCAGAAATGAAGAACTGAGAAAAAAAGCTAGGAATAGCCCCCGCCATAGAATATATAAAGAAACAACAGATACAATGGTTTGGCACCGTGACAAAGCAGAGTAATCAAAACACAAAACAACGAGCCCTCAATAAACGCTGCGAGAATACCAGATCCAAGGGACGATCACGAAAAAGATGGATTGACAGAATATTAGAAGCATTAGGAAACATAACAGCAGCAGAGGCGAACAGAAAATCAAAAGACCGCAAAGTATATCTCCCCTCGACGCTGAAAGGGAAATGAGGAAGGAAAGAAAAAGAATTAGAAGATATTAGAGTCGAGCGTTGTTGTATGGTCTGGTGTTACAATTAACTGCATTAACGCAGCTGAAACTAATCTGGGATGACAGAAAAATCATATTTATAATGTAAGAAGTATGAGACTTTAGCAGGTTCTCGTAATAGAAGGTGATCATATTTGTAAAACCCTATTTGCACGTGCGTTGCCGGGGCCCGAAAGGGGAGTAAAGAATAGCGGCGCTGTACCCTACCAGGTAAGTTCGTAAAAGGCGAGAAAGGAGGGTTGGGCACGGGACTGGCTATCCCATACTGTAACAAAATAAGCTGAAAAAAACGTCACAGACATGGACAAGTAAATCAAATGTTAAGTCAGTACTATTATATGTCTGTGAAACATGGAGAACAACAAAATTGACAATCATGAAGATACAGACTTTCATTAATGGGTGCTTACGCAGAATAAAAAGATGGAAATGGCAGGACAAAATCACTAACATAGAATTATGGAAATGTACCAGTCGAATACCAGTTGATAAAGAGATACAGCGAAGACGCTGGCGCTGGATAGGACACACATTATTACACAACAGGTCCTTTTTGGAATCCCCAGGGGAAAAGACAAAGAGGAAGACCAAGGAATTCTTGGAGAAGACAGATAGAAGCAGAGATGAAGATGATGGGGAAGACATGGAATGATCATAAAAGAATGGCAAGAAACAGAATAACTTGGAAAGTGTTTGTTGAAGACCTATGCTCCACAGGGAGCTGAAAGGTAGAAGAAGAAGACATTTTTAAAACCCTACCCCGGACGGATTAATTTGACTTAAATTTTCCATCAATAAAATGAAATTTCTTCCGTCTTTTTCAAGTGAATAGTACATATATTTTAAAACTAATTAAAACACCTAACAAAATAGGCTTACAGAACGCTAACAGGAGATAAAATAAACATTAGTGATACTCACTTAAATGGAAGGTGAAGCAGAGTTGCTGTACTTTTCTGATGAGTGGATTTTTTAAAAAAAGATCTTTCTTTGTTTGGAGCATCTTAAAATTCAACACATGTTTGATCATTGTTCACTTTGGTGATCAACATGGCCTTTAAAGTGTCCACACTTAGATGTGTTTTATCATTTGTCCACAAGCTGTTCATCAGTGAAAACAATCTTTCCGTTGCAGCTTTTGTTCCCCGTAAACACAACAAACAAAAAAACCGTCAGCTTCAGACAACACCCCTCTGTTGATACTGCAACTCTTCTCCGCCTCACTGAGCTTGTACTCAACCTCAACACCTTTGAGTTTAATGGTAACTTCTATGACCAGGTCAGTGGAGTAGCCATGGGCACCAAGATGGGCCCTAGCTATGCTTGCCTATTCATGGGTTACCTGGAGTACCAAATTCTCAATTCTTATCAAGGTCCTCTCCCCATCATATACCTTCGGTACATTGATGACTGCTTCGGACTTACTGATCTACCTGAGGATGACCTCTCCAGGTTTATCGACTATATTGGTAGCTATCACAAAGCTATCAAGATCACATCTTGTATATCCACTTCCTCTGTCACCTTCCTAGATCTTATTGTTTCTTTCGGTACTTCTGGCCTCCACACCTCGGTTTTCTGTAAACCCACAGACGCCCACTGCTACCTTCTCTATACTTCATCCCATTCACCTTCTTGTCGCGACTCTATTCCATTCTCACAGTTATTGCGTCTCCGTCGCATCTGCCAGGATGACCAAGATTTCCTCCGACAGGCTCACCTCATGTTAGGTTTCTTCAGCCGCCGGCTTTATCCAGACTCGATCCTCCAGTCTGCCCTCAAGCGGGTCCTCCTTATCTCTCGTCCCGAGGCACTCACCCCTTCCAACCGCCCCCCTTCTGAGAGAACTATACTCACCCTCACATATCATCCTCACAACTTAGCAGCTGTGAGGATACTCAACCGCTACCGTTCCATTCTCCTCTCTGATCCCACTACCCGTCTACTTTTTAGTGATCCCCCGATGATCGCCTTCAAGCGCGACAGGAATTTGGGTGACATTCTGGTTAGGAGCCGTCTCCCTCGCTCCGACCCTCAACACTTCGGTACGGCCCCTTGTGGTCGTAACTGTATCACCTGTGCCTATGTGCTCCCTACTGACTCGGTCTTATTCCCAATGGACGGTTCGAGATCAAGCATGGCTTCACATGTGTGTCCCGCAACATCATTTATGCCATTATATGCCAACGATGCCACATGACCTATATAGGCGAGTCTGGTAGAAGATTAGCGGAAAGATTTTGTGAACATCTACGTGATGTCCAACAGAATACTGGCACTCCAGTGTCTTCCCATTTCAACTCCCCAGATCACAAGGGCAAAGACGACATCCGTGTCACTGGTATTGTCCTCTGTCACTCTGGCGACCGCAGCCGCTATACTTTGGAAAATCGCCTCATAGTCCAGTATGGTTCGCTGACCCCACGAGGCATGAATGTATCACACTCATACACATAGTTTCCTTTCGGCTGCTCCTCCCCTCTTGCATAGCCCTCTCTACCACCCATGTGGTGGCTCTTTAGTCTATCTACTATGCCACGCTATTCTTAGTTCTTCTCCACTAGTCCCCGTTGAGGCACTTCGGTGTTCTCCTATATACCTTTTTTCTGCGCTACTTAGCCCTCATATGTTTTTATTGCACCCCACTCTCATACATCTCACTCTTTCCGCCTTTTGAGTACCTGTCATTCTACTGTTCTATTCTTTCTCCTTCGAGTTTGCACACTGACCCCGGTTTGAACCCTTCCACACATACGATTGTCCCCGTATGGACGTGCACATGCATGTATGTGTCCATAGGCACGGGTATTGGTATATATTGTACACGCATATACATGCATGTATATGTGCTCTTGCTTGTATGCATACACATGTATGTGTGTGTATTTGTATGTGTATGTTGATATGTATTAGTATGTGCACTTCTTCTTGCACGTGTACATATGTATACACGCATCTGTATGTGTGTATACATGTATTTATGGGCCCTTAGATACTTTCAGATATTGCCTGTGCCTTTGTAGTCGACGTACCTAGATAGCGTTCCCCCCACTCGTGTATTTTTAGAACCCTTCACCACTGACCACAGGGTATAAATTACAGCTACACCCGTGAGAAATTCCTTTCATAGCCTGACCACTGTCCACGACACACAGGGAAGTCAACATATTTCGATTATTTTGTTTTTGATGTTTCATTACTAGTTAGCTATGTAGGATTAGTTTTATTTATTCACATATCTGTGTGTGTATGTTGTTTGTTTGTTCCTGCTGAAGGCCTATTGGCCGAAACGTCGTTCGAATCTGTGTCGTCTATTAATCACGTAAAGCTTCTAACATACCATTTTTTAATTTTTTTTTTTTCAATTTTTCCTCGAATTCAGCTTTACTGCAGCTTCGCATTTTTATGCATTCATTTGCATTTCTTTGCCTTAACCCCTCAGCTTCAGAATATGTGAAATTGGCACATGCCTGTTTTTTAAGTGGGAAGCCATTTCAATGCAGCGCTGCCCTGGTAATGTTTTATTAATACTCCAGTAATCTTGGAAGGGAAAATACAAAGTAAAAGAGACAGACCAAAACTAACATGGACGAGTAACATCAAAAGATGGACAAGTCAGTCTATGACAACCTGCACCATCAAAGCAAGAGACAGAGCGGAATGGCACACCGTGACAGCCAACATTCGATGCGGAGACGGCACTCTATATTCATCATTATGATGTGCAGTGAAAATTGTTGTGAAATTGTGGGAAATTATAGTCTTCTTGTATCTTTCAGCTCCAATGTTGAGCATAGTTCTGCCTCCAACATGAACCATGAAAGCATCACATCTTCCTTCACAGTTGTACCTCCAGCATGAACCGTGAATGCCTACGACCTCCGTACGTGCCCAGTAACAGACCCATGCTGTCCCAGAATGCTGGAGTTCAACGATTCCGGGAACTGCGGGTTTTTCCGACATTAAACAGAAATAAGGCGGGTCCAGTTTTTTTAGTGCGTCACAAATGACGTCACTAGGATTGTGTTGCATTCTTGATAGTCCGCGCTGCTAGTACATTAGATTTGTTTTTTCTCCAGTGGGAGGCCGCATGAATTGTGGCTGTTACTTAACGGGAGCAGGCCTATAGCTTGTTTCATAACTCGTGCCCAACTTTTAAAATCGATAGCTTTTTAACCGCTTGTTGTAAGTTGTTCAAAATTTGCATGTAAAGTTATAATGATTAGAACCCAACAGGGAATTAATTTCATTTAAAAAAAACATTTGGTTATTATTGTTGCTTATTTGATTTATATAAATTTATAACGACCCATTGATGTAGTCAAAACTTAATGTTTACAGTATTTTAAGTTAAAAATAGCGAGTAAAAATCAATACACGGTAAAATTGACGTGTTTGCACGCTTTCGCCGTGGTTTTTTTGACACAATTAGACACTTGAGAAATTGTGTGTTCCATTTCCGTTCATTCATAGGTGTAGACGTGGAACGATAACATTTATCATGAGTCTTAAAATGAAATTCTGCAGTTTACAAAACATCGCAATAAAAATGTGTGACTATTTTTGCAAAGAGGCTAAACGAGGAAGATTATTTCATTATTTAGAAAACCCTGAGAATAGGACAAGACACATTTTGGATTTATCTAAACGGTCATTTAATCGCTGGATTCAAGCACGTGACCGTCAATGTTCAAAATATACAAAATCACAAGGAAGAGCAAAAATGTTGGATAATTTCGACAGTGAACTTATTAGAAGTGAAATTCGCAAAATGTTGGGTATGAATGAAACTGTTACAATAAGAAAATTAAAAATTTCGCTGAAAAAGAACAACAGTATTGAAATATCAAAGTCTACATTATGGAGGAATGTGAGAGCTGCAGGCTTTACATTGAGAAAGTATTCCAATGGACGAAACATCATCTGTGAGAAGCCACATATAGTAGTCATGAGAAGCAAGTACTTACGTGAAGTAAAAGAGGTGCGCAAGCAAGGTTATGATATTGTGTACTTGGATGAAACATGGATCAATACTCACCACACTAACCAAAGGGAATGGCAGTCATCAGATGGAAAGATTAAGAGATTAATACCTAGCAGCAAAGGACAGCGCTTGATAATTGCTCATGCAGGTAGTCGACAACATGGACTAATACAGAATGCAGAGCTCATTTTTATTTCAAAATCCATAGACAATCGGGATTATCACTCTGAGATGAATGGTCACATATTTAGACATTGGATTGAAAATTATGTTCTCCCATCACTAGATCGACCATCTTGCCTAATAATGGACAATGCAGCGTACCACAACATTGTTGCACTTGAAGATAAAGTCCCGACGTAATCCAGTACAAAAGATGCTATTAAGATATGGCTCACAAAGGAGCACATCCAATTTAATAACATGTACTTAAAACCTGAATTACTATCTCTAGTAAAGCAAAAACAAAGGACAAAGATTTTTCAAATAGATAAGATTATCCAAGAGCACGGTCATATAAGTTTGAGGCTGCCACCTTACCATGCTCATTTAAATCCAATAGAACTAATCTGGGCAAAATTAAAAGGACAAGTGGCAGATGAAAATACAACATTCAAAATATGCGATGTAAAGATTCTTGCTAATCTCGCTTTATTAAATATAGACAAAGATTATTGGGCTAAATGTGAAGACCACGTCTTAAAACAGGAAGAGGAATATTGGAAAAATGATGGTTTGTGGAATGTTCAACCCCAAACAGTTATTAATCTTTTAGACTCGTCTGATTCAGAATGAAAGTATATAGCCCCCACAATGTTGGCCCCTATATTACCTTAAATTAGTTCAACAAACGGTCCTTTTCAGGACCACACAACTATGAAAATTGGACATACAGGTATACCTTGATATTATCGTCCGTCCTCGAACTGAGCAGACAATAATTCTCCTGGTATTTCCCCATTACGGCCACGCCTTTACCTAGTGAAAATTAATCATAGACCAGCAACTACGGTAATTTCTATTATTTAGGGGTTCACAATTTACAATTTTGACAAACATCAAAGAAATTCGCCGCTTTAAGAAAACTGCAGCTGCAAGATATTTGTTAAATATACATTTAAAGGGTCTTTTGCATTCTAATAACATTTGGAAAATTTCAACAGTATTTAACAAACGGTTACTGAGCAATAGCGTTTTGAAGTTGGGCAAGTGATTTGAAACGAGCTATAGCAACCATTCAGGCCTTCAACGTAGAGTTTTAAACTCATGATCTCCTACAAAATCTGTCATTGTTATCTGCAACCTGTACAGCGGCCAAAATAATATTGAAGGCTGGTTCACCAATGATGGATTACTTTTGCGACGCCAGAAGAACAAGAACGCGGCGATTGTGATGTAGCAGTTAAGGGGTGACTGCCGGTTGTGATGTAGCAGTTAAGGGGTGACTGCCGGTTGTGATGTAGCAGTTAAGGGGTGACTGCCGGTTGTGATGTAGCAGTTGAGGGAGACTGCCGGTTGTGATGTAGCAGTTGAGGGAGACTGCCGGTTGTGATGTAGCAGTTAAGGGGTGACTGCCGGTTGTGATGTAGCAGTTAAGGGGTGACTGCCGGTTGTGATGTAGCAGTTAAGGGGAGACTGCCGGTTGTGATGTAGCAGTTGAGGGGAGACTGCCGGTTGTGATGTAGCAGTTGAGGGGAGACTGCCGGTTGTGATGTAGCAGTTGAGGGGAGACTGCCGGTTGTGATGTAGCAGTTGAGGGGAGACTGCCGGTTGTGATGTAGCAGTTGAGGGGAGACTGCCGGTTGTGATGTAGCAGTTGAGGGGAGACTGCCGGTTGCCGGCGCTGGCTAAACACGAGTCGCTGGGCAGAAGGAGCTCAAAGACCGTGTGAACGTCACCTTCCGCTGTCCTTCCTGATGTCTGGATAAGTTATTGAGTTATTAGCGGGTCATCATCATTGCACTCCGAACATGTCCATAAGTGCTCAGATCCCCTCCTCAGAAAGTCTCGAAGTGTTAAGCGACTGGCGACTCTAGTTCTGTGTTGGTTGATATGTCTTCTTACATACCCACTAAGTTTCTCATTTCTGGCTGTGCCTATCTTAACCCCCATCTCTTTCATCCGAAGGAGTGACATGGTTTTGTGGCTGTCGAAGTCCTGTGCTCTTCCCACATCTCGGAGGGCATTAATGATGTCAGCTCGATCCATTAGTTATCGGTCCTCAACGACAGCCCAGCTAGCCAACCTGTCCGCTCTTTCATTTCCCCGTACTCCCGCATGTACTGGGACATAGATAAAGGTGACCTTACGCATTTTTTACTTCTGCAATTACTCTATCCATTGCATGCGTACAGAGCCTGCCTCCACATTTGTTTATCATGCTCATCGAATCACTCAGCAAGACATGGGTGTAGTCTTGTGACTCTAACCAGTTAAATGCCTTGTCTGGATGAACCTCTTGCTACAAGAGTGGATGGCATCACCTGCAAGATCCTCTCGCCAGGGTCGAGTATAGTCTCCCGGAACATCTCGGTGCACAGGGGTTCTTGGAGACTGAGTTTGACCCTATTTTAAATTTGCTACTTTTTCTTAAACTAAAAAAATATAGTTGCTCTTTAAGGGGAGGAACAAGTAAGAAAAAAAACTATAAATAAAAAATTAATTTAAAAAAAAAAAATAGAAATTAAAAAAATAATTTTTAAAAATATTTTAAAAATGTGATATAAATAAATAATTAATAAAAAAAAATATTTTTAAAATAAAAAAAATTATATATATATATTTTTTTTTATGTTCTAAAATAAACAATATAAATAAATAAAAACATTAATATAGCAATAACAATATACATAATATAAATACAAAATATTTTAAAAACTAACAGTTAAAAAAAAAATTTTAAATTGTTAAAAAAGTCTACCACAGTTAGTCCAATGTAAAGGGAGATAAGATTGTATCGAATTGAGGAAATGTTTTATCTTCAAGTGTTTTCCTTTTATACAGGTCAGGTTAATAATTTATCAATAAATTGGAGGTTCCAAACAGCATTCTTCTTCAAGTTGAATCTCTTCTCCTCTCCATCTCTCTCCATCTCCATCTTTCTCTCTCTCTCTTTCCCTATTACACATTCAGTGTTTTATCAAAGTTACGTGATATTGAATATTTGAACAAATTTAAAGCGTAGCTTATAGTCACACAGTGTCAATAAAATCCTTTGAATGCAATAACCTCTATCACTAAACAACACAATAAAAAGAATTAGTTCGTCGGTAAATGAAAGTAACACAATGAATATACAAGAATATGAAATGTAGTGTCCGCAAAGATGCTACTCGTTGAGTTTCAGTTTCAGTATACAAGATTTAAAACTTGGAGCGCATTTTACTGTTACTATTTCGCCAAATGATCAGCCAGTTCAACTTTTTAAACATTTTCTACACAACAACTGAATAATGTATATTTTAAAGTCAAAGAGACGTTTACCATATTGGCAAATTTGGTAAACGTTTGTGTCCCTAATGTATTTTAACAAATCCGGGACAAAAGCTAAAAAAAGTGTTCTTGCAGGTTAACTATGAGCTATATTGCCATAGTTTGTTTTGCAGGTTAACTATGAGCTATATTGTCATAGTCTATCTTGCAGGTTAACTATCTATGAGCTATATTGTCATAGTTTATCTTGCAGGTTAACGATATATGAGCTATATAGCCGTAGTTTATCTTGCATTTTAAGTATGTATGAGTTATATTGTAATAGTGCTTCTTGCAGGTTAACTATCTATGAGCTATATTGTCATAGTTTTTCTTGCAGGTTAACTATGAGCTATATTGTCATAGTCTATCTTGCAGGTTAACTATCTATGAGCTATATTGTCATAGTCTATCTTGCAGATTAACTATCTATGAGCTATATTGTCATAGTTTATCTTGTTAAGTATGTATGAGTTATATTGTAATAGTGCTTCTTGCAGGTTAACTATCTATGAGCTATATTGTCATAGTCTATCTTGCAGATTAACTATCTATGAGCTATATTGTCATAGTTTATCTTGTTAAGTATGTATGAGTTATATTGTAATAGTGCTTCTTGCAGGTTAACTATCTATGAGCTATATTGTCATAGTCTATCTTGCAGGTTAACTATCTATGAGCTATATTGTCATAGTTTATCTTGCAGGTTAACTATATATGAGCTATATTGTCATAGTCTATCTTGCAGGTTAACTATGAGCTATATTGTCATAGTTTATCTTGCAGGTTAACTATATATGAGCTATATAGCCGTAATTTATTTTGCATTTTAAGTATGTATGAGTTATATTGTAATAGTGCTTCTTGCAGGTTAACTATCTATGAGCTATATTGTCATAGTTTATCTTGCAGGTTAACTATCTATGAGCTATATTGCCATAGTCTATCTTGCAGGTTAACTATGAGCTATATTGTCATTGTCTATCTTGCAGGTTAACTATCTATGAGCTATATTGTCATAGTTTATCTTGCAGGTTAACGATATATGAGCTATATAGCCGTAGTTTATCTTGCATTTTAAGTATGTATGCGTTATATTGTAATAGTGCTTCTTGCAGGTTAACTATCTATGAGCTATATTGTCATAGTTTTTTTGCAGGTTAACTATGAGCTATATTGTCATAGTCTATCTTGCAGGTTAACTATCTATGAGCTATATTGTCATAGTTTATCTTGCAGGTTAACTATCTATGAGCTATATTGTCATAGTCTATCTTGCAGGTTAACTATCTATGAGCTATATTGTCATAGTTTATCTTGTTAAGTATGTATGAGTTATATTGTAATAGTGCTTCTTGCAGGTTAACTATCTATGAGCTATATTGTCATAGTCTATCTTGCAGGTTAACTATCTATGAGCTATATTGTCATAGTTTATCTTGCAGGTTAACTATATATGAGCTATATTGTCATAGTCTATCTTGCAGGTTAACTATCTATGAGCTATATTGTCATAGTTTATCTTGCAGGTTAACCATCTATGAGCTATATTGTCATAGTTTATCTTGCAGGTTAACTATCTATGAGCTATATTGTCATAGTCTATCTTGCAGGTTAACTATCTATGAGCTATATTGTCATACTTTATTTTACAGATAGTGTTTCGATATTCCGATTGCTTACGATGAATAATAATATTGTATGACGAAAGACAGTTGCGTTCACTTTCAGTGCCGCTTGGCCTTATGTCCTTTGGCGTGTGCTGTTGCTGCTATGTTGGGAACTGCAGCTGCCTTTCTTTGCTTGGATCCTTTTATATGAGTTTTAATTCTGATGATTCTACTGGCACGATCGGTTGAACAATAATGAATTTTAATTCGTTTGCAGTGATATCGGGCCTTCGACTAACCATGATCATTCAGGCTCTGCTAGTATTTCTCTTTCAGCTCAGTTTTCAAACATGACTGAATTTGCGAAGTTTTCAAACACGCAAGTCTAAATATAAACAACATAGTGTATGTTGGTCGAACATGTCGAATGGGCCAATCGGCGCCGACTGGAACTATTATTTTAGAAGGCGATGGGTCAATTCATGCGGGTCACATGGTGAAGGATGTTGTCATGATTATGATTTGTCATGATTAGTCCAGGCAATTTAAGAAGGTAGTTTGCCATTCCTTTCCTTCTTGGCAGTGACTGTACTAGTGGGATATCGCAGCCATTGTCTCTATACATGAGATCCTCTGCCTGCCATCGCGGTGTGGGGACCATAACCGGCACTACTTGGCTGCTCCCACAACACCATCCACCACCTGCTCCAATGGCTTCACATAACCCTGATAGGGGGGCTAAACGGGAGCTCCAACTTGCTCAGGGGTGTCCCGAAGACTAGCGAGGGAAAGGAGACGTCTTACTCCTTTGGTACGGCAGAACTCTACCCCGCTAACCAGGAAGGATGTTACCTCAGCTGTACGAGACAACCTCTTGTGATTGGTTGAAATATTTCTTTAAAAAAATATTTGAACCAATGGCACATTTTATGGATGACGTAATCGGTATCCTGCCACGACATTTATATTTTCCCAGAATAAATCTCTGGTACCCATTTTCAAAACAGTCTGACCGTTCACGTCTCTGTTGTTTTTCTTCCCCTTAACCATGATATGGGGAGTCGCGATAGCTCAGTGGTTAGTGAACTGGACTACAAAGGACAAGAATAAGGGTTCGATCCAAACCGACGGGTTCCGGTTCACCCAGCCTTTATGGATAAAGGATTTTTTTCTGGGAAAGTAAAGCGGCATGGGCGTAATACCGACCACATTACCCCAAAATCATATGCCGAAGGTCTGTAAAATTTATGGTCACTAACACGACATTCCCTATACGCCACTTGGCGTGACGGAGGTACTTTACTTTTTTTTTTTTTAAATCATGATATGTGTCTTTCCACTTCCCACCCCTTTATCCAATGCTTCGAAATCTGTTTCTGTCAACTCCCAGTAGAGCATAGGTCTTCCACAAACACAAGGCCCTCCTGTTTCTTGCTTTTCTTTTAAAATCGTTCCAAGTCTCCCCCCGACATCATCTTCATCTCTGCTTCCATCTGTCTTCTTCTCCGTGCATATTTTGGCCTTCCTCTTTGTCCTCCGGTGGGGGGGGGGGGGGTGAGAGAATGCTACGAAAGGGCTAATACTTCGAAATGGTTATCCACAAATCTTCCATTTAATATCTTTCATAACCTTGTCCAAACACGTCTCAACTACGGGTGCCATGTCACAAAGGACACCGGCCTCCATTTACAAATAAATTAGTTTGAAGAATGAGCAGAATGTAGTATGCTCAAGTCAAGTGAAAGTTCCCTCCCCCTGCCTTGTTGGGTGTAAGGGGAATATGGTTTTTGTGACTTTATTTTTCCATGCCCATGGCACATTTATGTGTGATGTTGTATCACGCCAGGCCGCCTTTTACTGAAAATTCTCTGGTACCAATTTGTGGAGGATGGGTGAACCCAGCAGCATTGTTGGTCCAGAAAAAAATCGGCCACATCTGGGGATCGAACTCTTGTGGTCAGGAGGCGAGCACATTAACCACTCAATGGCTCATAGACAACCTCATCCATAAATGATGGAAAGTTTCCACGATTAAGACTAAAATGTCACTTTGAGAATAAGAGAATAAGACAAAATGTGATAACGATAAAATAACAAATAGAACTAATAAAATATAACAAATAGAACTACTAAAATATAACTAAGAGAACTCTACACCTATTGTTATTTTAAAAAAGGAGTAAGACAGAGATGCATCCTATCACCAAGCTTGTTCAATCCATACACTGAGCAAATCTTTAAAAACATCACAGAGATGCCAGGCCTAAACATTAATAGAAAGATAATCAATAACCTATGATATGCTGATGATACTGTACTATGGCAAGTAAAATATATGGACTAGACATGACTATCAAAAAGACTAAAACTATGATCAGAAACAAAGAAAATACTCAAAACCCACAAATGGATATCAAAATTGAAGGAATAGACTTGGAGACAGTTCAGGACTACAACTACCTTGGACATACTATAACCAGTTATAGAAAATGTACAACTGAAATAAACAAAAGAATAGGAATGGCAAAAAGTAATTTTAATGCCATGAAGAATATACTAACATCAAAAGAAATAACAACAGGGCTAAAACTAAGAATAGCAAAATGTTACATCTTCCCAACATTCCTATATGGTGCAGAAACATGGACATTAGACAAGAAAACAGAAAAGAGAATTGAAGCCTTTGAAATGTGGATATATAGAAGAATATGTAGAATTGGATAGAAAGGAAAGAAAAGCGATGAAGTCTTAAAAGAACTAAAAATGAAAAGAGAAGTACTAAACACAATTCAAACAAGACAAATGCGATTTTTGGGCCATGTTAAAAGACACAACAGCCTACTAAAAATAATCTTGGAAGGGAAAATACAAGGTAAAAGAGGTAGATGCAGACCAAGACTAACATAGGAGAGTAAAATAAAAAGATGGACAAATCAGCCTATGACAACCTGCACCATCAAAGCAAGAGACAGAGCAAAATGGTGCTCCATGGTAGCCAACCTTTGCTGCGGAGATGGCACTCGATGATGATAAGGGAATCTCAGCTAGGTGCAGAGAAGAGAAAACAGTTAAGAGAATCACATAGTTGTAAGCCCTAACGGATTTATACATGTGGTGGACAGTGTTCTGTTTTAACATTTTCTTTATGTTTGTTAATGTCATCTATCTCTCTCTCTCTCTCTCGCTCTGCGATCAAGACTCAATCAGAGTAGGATTCCAGACTCTCTCATGAAGTCAGCTGTCTGATTAAGCGAATCGATTGCCCCATATAGTTTTTCTTCCAGGGAGGTGGGCGTGGACCATATTGCTCTTCTCAGGTCTGTATACTGGGGGCAATCCTGTAGAACATGTTTTGTAGTCATATTGTCCAGTGTACAGTGGCATAGGCTGGTTGTACCTATTTTGAATTTGGTGAACATGTGATTTCTCATTCTATTGTGGCCAGTGCGTAGACGAAGTATGATGACTTGATCCCTCCTTGATAGTTGGTGGTATCCGTCACTCTCGTTATGCTTTGGGTGTTCTCGTTTCCATTTTACTGAAACTGATACTGAATGTCATATTAATATTCAAATTGATAGATACAACAACAGAAGAGAAAGTGTTTCATTATAGGACTCTGAGCTAGGCACAAGTTTATGGGGCAATGTGAAAACAATCAGAAGTATGTCTTCTTTTTGTTTGTGCCCATTCGACAATGACTCCTTGACATCACTATGTGGATGAAGTTGCACTGTATTGCGGCTAACATGAAGTTCAATATTAGCATCTTTAGTCCCAATATATATGTGAGGTTAGTAAGGTATAGTGGACTGTCTTCTCTCCTCTAATTACTTGGCCATGGCTGGTATGTTTTCACAGGCCCTGTGGGGTAGGACCCTGACAAACCGCTGCTGCTGCTGAATATAAAGTCATGATGAAAGTGATCAGCTATGATTTCGTGATCACTTTCAGTTCAGCAAACATACTTTGTACCATCTGTTGGGAGTGATGTGTGTAATAGTACCACACATCAAGATCTTTCTCTTGTACTTCTCATCATCATCATCAAGTACCGGACCTACTGGCCAAGGTGATCGTGTCTCTCCACAACTTTCGATCTCGACAGTTATTTATCATTTCTGTTGTTTAACTTCTGCCAAGCCATTCTCTTAAGCTGTCTGGTATTTTTTCTCTTTGTTTCCCTCTATCTCTTCGTCCCTCAATTTTTGCAGTTGTTACAATATATTCCAGTTGTTCTCTTCTCATTACATGGCCAAAAAATGATGACTGTTTCTTCCTAATATTAGAAATTAGCTCTCTTTTTGCTTTGACTTCTTTCAGAACATTTTCATTATTCTTCTTAGCTCTCCATGGTATTTTCTATATTCTCGTACTTTCTAGTTGAGTGAAAACTACAAACAGCCATAATAACAGCCTTTGACTCAAGTTCTCACTATTTATCACTCCGACCTTCAGCTGATTACTAAAAGAATGAGTACTCCTCTTCATCGTCTGCCCTTGAAAGGATGTTAAGAGGGCGTTGATGTGTTGTGTAGCTAGGCTGTGATGTTTGTGGCTCAACACATCCGACTTCAGTATGACGTATTTGAGTACAGGGTTGTCTTCCCTCTTCAATTCCAGGAGCGCTACAGAGAGGTTGAGCAGAGTCTTGATCAGCTCTGTTGTTTGCCGATCCTGACACATGCAGTCAGCTATGGGTTGCTAACCACATTCAGCTCAGCTGCTGGATACGGCCCTCCTTTTTTTTTTTAATCAATAAACACACAAATAAAACTGAAAAAAAAAAAAAGCTGAAGTTTATAACAGGAGACAAATAATAATAAATAAATATTATTATAGAGGGAAACTTCTGAGGCGATAATTCAGGGAATCATAGAAGGAAGAGGTATGCATTACAGCTAAAAACGAGCTGAAGTTAATAACAAATGAGCTGAAGTTTATAAGAAATGAGCTCAAGTTAATAACAAACGAGCTGAAGTTTATAAGAAACGAGCTCAAGTTAATAACAAACGAGCTGAAGTTTATAAGAAATGAGCTCAAGTTAATAACAAACGAGCTGAAGTTTATAAGAAACGAGCTGAAGTTAATAACAAACGAGCTGAAGTTTATAATAAACGAGCTGAAGTTTATAAGAAACGAGCTCACGTTTATAACAAACGAGCTGAAGTTTATAACAAATGAGCTGAAGTTTATAAGAAACGAGCTCAAGTTTATAACAAATGAGCTGAAGTTTATAAGAAACAAGCTCACGTTTATAACAAACGAGCTGAAGTTTATAACAAATGAGCTGAAGTTTATAAGAAACGAGCTCAAGTTTATAACAAATGAGCTGACATTTATAACAAACGAGCTGAAGTTTATAACAAACGAGCTGAAGTTTATAACAAACTAGCTGAAGTTTATAACAAACAAGCTCAAGTTTATAACAAACAAGCTCAAGTTTATAACAAACAAGCTCAAGTTTATAACAAACAAGCTCAAGTTTATAACAAATAAAACTCAAGTTTATAACAAACAAGCTCAAGTTTATAACAAACAAGCTCAAGTTTATAACAAACAAGCTGAAGTTTATAACAAATAAAACTCAAGTTTATAACAAACAAGCTCAAGTTTATAACAAATAAAACTCAAGTTTATAACAAACAAGCTCAAGTTTATAACAAATTCTTTTTTATTCAACAATAAAACTTGTAACATGAATAGTGCATTCAGTTTCAGCAACATTGTCTACTGAACAAGCTAACTGGTGATAAACAGTTACTCAAAAAATAGAGTAATTTTAATGTCTAACATAAAAAAGCTAATCACAAACAGGAACAATTTCTCCTCCTACAATAAATGTTGAAATCAACTAAAATCACAAAGTAAAACCAATCAACATATATACAACAAGTTTTGACATACAAAAATGGAGTGGTGGTATGATGACATATAATTACCGTATACATTAAAAGCACTTTATGCTCTGAAATTAATTTTGACATAAGCCATTAATAAACAGTAACCCCCCCCCCCCCAACCTTCATCTAGTCTCTGAGTAGTGAGATCCAAAGTCTAACCCTTCCTGGGTAGTGAGACCCAAAGTCTAACCCTTCCTGGGTAGTGAGACCCAAAGTCTAACCCTTCCTGGGTAGTGAGACCCAAAGTCTAACCCTTCCTGGGTAGTGAGACCCAAAGTCTAACCCTTCCTGGGTAGTGAGATCCAAAGTCTAACCCTTCCTGGGTAGTGAGACCCAAAGTCTAACCCTCTCTGGGTAGTGAGATCCAAAGTCTAACCCTCCCTGGGTAGTGAGATCCAAAGTCTAACCCTCTCTGGGTAGTGAGACCCAAACTAACTCTCTCTGGGTAGTGAGATCCAAAGTCTAACTCTCTCTGGGTAGTGAGATCCAAAGTCTAACTCTCTCTGGGTAGTGAGATCCAAAGTCTAACCCTCTCTGGGTAGTGAGATCCAAAGTCTAACCCTCTCTGGGTAGTGAGATCCAAAGTCTAACCCTCTCTGGGTAGTGAGATCCAAAGTCTAACCCTCTCTGGGTAGTGAGATCCAAAGTCTAACCCTCTCTGGTTAGTGAGATCCAAAGTCTAACCCTCTCTGGGTAGTGAGATCCAAAGTCTAACTCTCTCTGGGTAGTGAGATCCAAAGTCTAACTCTCTCTGGGTAGTGAGATCCAAAGTCTAACCCTCCCTGGGTAGTGAGACCCAAAGTCTAACCCTCCCTGGGTAGTGAGACCCAAAGTCTAACCCTCTGAGAAAATGGCGAACAACAGGAGGTCCTGAATGCACTTGTACATGTCAAAGAACCCTTGGCAGTTTAAAAAAAAAAAAAAAAAAAAAAAGAGTAAGCCAAAAATGGCCGCTGCCCAGGCTAAAATAGTAAAGCAAATATACCCATGCTGAACATCAATGTGTCTGGCCTAAAGGCTTTGCCGTAAACAAGTGACACAATGCCCACTTAAGGGGAGAGCACTAAGAAGAGAAATAACGTAAATCATTCATACTAAAATAAGTAGAGCAGGTGGCCAAACAATCACCATCACAGGTTGAAATTACGGCCTGGTCAAATATATATTTCCATTGACAGTGAAACAAAAACTCTGACTTCAACACCTGTGGCAACTGCACAGTGCATGCAGTCTTTATTCTCTAGTCCTATAATCATCCCTACCCCCTCAGGACCAGACCTCAGAGACAGGATCAACGCCATAATGGCAGTGTTTTAGCAATATATAAAACAAATGCTACAATACAAATAAACAAAATGGTTCAATAAATCATGAAATAAGATAATTTATGAATTGTGCTGCATGAGCTGCGAGTAGGCGCTACGGTAAACAAGATCATTTAGAAGAATAAATAAACAGGAAGTTAAACAGAAACCACACCGGTGCGATTTGACAGAAAAATAAATGCTCAAAGAACTTTTTTTTTCTTTTTTACAAAAAATGACAATCTTTTACTATGATATAAATAAATGTATTACAGTCAACCATAGCTTTTTTTTTTTTTTTTTTTTTTTTTTTTTTACAAATGACAAAAAATAGAAAGCTACTACAGCACACTGGTAAAAAAAACCTTTATTACAACAAGGTGTAAGGTAAAATGGGAAACCAATAAGGTTAAGTTTACTTATCACTTACTCTCATAGCATAGCAAAAAGTCAACAACAGATGTAACAGGCACTCTTAAAGACAGCAAATTGTTGCAGTCCGGAGGCAATCTGTCAGCATAAAGAAGAAAGAATGCCAACAGTGATAATATCTGTCTTTTGTTTCAGACACTCTTGTGACGTCATTTATAAGGAGAGAATGGAAAAAAAAACAGTTGAGAACTTTACTTACTAAGTCACTTAGGAAAATATATCAAACAGCAACAGAGACATTTTCAAAATCATTTCTTATCAAAGTAATTATAACAACAGAGACCTTTGTTAAGTACCCATACAACAGAGACCTTTGCTAAGTAACCCATACAACAGAGACCTTTGCTAAGTAACCCATACAACAGAGACCTTTGCTAAGTAACCCATACAACAGAGACCTTTGCTAAATAACCCATACAACAGAGACCTTTGCTAAATAACCCATACAACAGAGACCTTTGCTAAGTAACCCATACAACAGAGACCTTTGCTAAGTAACCCATACAACAGAGACCTTTGCTAAGTAACCCATACAACAGAGACCTTTGCTAAGTAACCCATACAACAGAGACCTTTGCTAAATAACCCATACAACAGAGACCTTTGCTAAGTAACCCATACAACAGAGACCTTTGTTTGCTAAGTAACCCATACAACAACAGAGACCTTTGTTTGCTAAGTAACCCATACAACAACAGAGACCTTTGCTAAGTAACCCATACAACAACAGAGACCTTTGCTAAGTAACCCATACAACAGAGACCTTTGCTAAGTAACCCATACAACAACAGAGACCTTTGTTTGCTAAGTAACCCATACAACAACAGAGACCTTTGCTAAGTAACCCATACAACAACAGAGACCTTTGCTAAGTAACCCATACAATAACAGAGAGCTTTGCTAAGTAACCCATGCAACAGAGACCTTTGCTAAGTAACCCATACAACAACAGAGACCTTTGTTAAGTAACCCATACAACAGAGACCTTTGCTAAGTAACCCATACAACAGAGACCTTTGCTAAGTAACCCATACAACAGAGACCTTTGCTAAATAACCCATACAACAACAGAGACCTTTGCTAAGTAACCCATACAACAAAGACCTTTGCTAAGTAACCCATACAACAGAGACCTTTGTTAAGTAACCCATACAATAACAGAAACCTCTGCTAAGTAACTCATACAACAGAGACCTTTGCTAAGTAACCCATACAACAACAGAGACCTTTGCTAAGTAACCCATACAACAACAGAGACCTTTGCTAAGTAACCCATACAACAGAGACCTTTGCTAAGTAACCCATACAACAGAGACCTTTGCTAAGTAACCCATACAACAGAGACCTTTGCTAAGTAACCCATGCAACAGAGACCTTTGCTAAGTAACCCATACAACAACAAAGACCTTTGCTAAGTAACCCATACAACAACAAAGACCTTTGTTAAGTAACCCATACAACAGAGACCTTTGCTAAGTAACCAATACAACAACAAAGACCTTTGCTAAGTAACCCATACAACAACAAAGACCTTTGCTAAGTAACCCATACAACAACAGAGACCTTTGTTAAGTAACCCATACAACAGAGACCTTTGTTAACTAACCCATACAACAGAGACCTTTGCTAAGTAACCCATACAACAACAGAGACCTTTGCTAAGTAACCCCATACAATAACAGAGACCTCTGCTAAGTAACTCATACAACAGAGACCTTTGCTAAGTAACCCATACAACAACAAAGACCTTTGCTAAGTAACCCATAGAACAGAGACCTTTGTTAAGTAACCCATACAACAACAGAGACCTTTGTTAAGTAATTCATTAGCAAATTAAATCTTACAATAAGAGACTTTTGCTATTTAATTGATCAGCAAAGTAATCCATACAACAACAGAGACCCTTGCTAAGTAACTCATCAGCAAAGTAACTCATACAACAACAGAGACCGTTGCTAAATAATTCATCATTAAAGTAACTCTTACAATATCAGTGACATTTGCTAAGTAATTCATCAGCAAAATAAATCTTACAATAACGAAGACTTTTGCTCAGTAATTCATCAGCAAAGTAATTCATACAATAACAGAAACTTTTGTTAGGTAATTCATCAGCAAAGTAACACATACAATAAGAGACCTTTGCTAAGTCAGTAAAGTAATACATACACCTGAGAACTTATCTACCTCTATAGTGTGTTATTGATATATTTTAACATTCTATTCTTAACTAATAATAATAAGTGCATTTATATAAATGTGCATAAGAGTGTATAGAGATGTTGATTTAAGTAAGTAAAGTAAAGGTTCCCTTCACACCTTGCTAGGCGTATGGGGAATATGGTGTTAGTGACCAGATTTTTCTATAACCACGGCATGTTTTTGGGTGATGTGGCCGGTATCACGCCAGGCTGCCTTTACTTCCCAGAAAAATCTCTGGTACCCATTTTTAGAGGCTGGGCGAACCCTGGAGCCTTGTCAGTCTGAAAAAAAATTTGCCACTGCTAGGGATCAAATCCTGACCCTTCTGGTCAGGAAGTGAGCACACTAACCACTCAGCCACCGAGGCTCCGACATTGATTTAGCCAAATGGATATTCATATTATGGTTGTACATAAAAGCTATTTTCCTTGGTCCAAAACTACATTGTTGCAAAGATCATAATGTAAGAATCTCAAAATATCAACAAGATTCAAAGTTTTAAATTATGTATCATCAAGTTTCAATTACAGCTTGATAAATAGTGGAACTGTAAGAAAAGTTAGAAATCTGGATACTTTTATTTTTGACATCATTTTGTATAAAATGGTTTGAATGCCTTTCAAAAGATACAGTTTTTGTTCTTCAGGAATAATGCATGGGTTCTGTCACAGTCATCTATAGCTTTACTAAGGTCTGAGTGAGAAATCCTGGAATCTCCCAATGTTTGTGACCACTTCAGCACTTGCGAGCTATGGACGGTTGATGTAATTTTATCCATACCACCCCTGTCCGCAATACTGAAAACATCACAAACATTGGGTGATTCCTTTCAGCCCATAGGCCTTAGTAAAACTATAGATGGCTGTGGTTCTGTCTATGACTTAGGATTACAATATCAATAATCTGACACTCTTATATAGTGGTGATACTGAATACTTCAACCTGCTCTACACTTCAATAATTCTTTCCGTACGTTTCGCTGCACTGTGCGTCACTCTCAATTTGATTAGTGTGAACAGTCATCAAATCATACTCCTTTTACATGTCTTGTATCATCTTGGTAATGGTGAAATCTAATATATATATATATATATATATATATATATATATATATATATATATATATATATATATATATATATACACATATATATGTATATAAATATATATATATAAAGAATAGTGACACTGTGACCTTCCAAGCATGTCATAAGAGGTGACTAAGGAGGTTGATCAATGGCTTGACAAGCTGTCATTGTAAAAAGTATTGTTATGGGAACAAAGCCATAGATTTTAGAAGCAGTGATGTCTGCAATATGTGGCATTATGGCATGCAAGGTTTCTGTTTTTGAGATTGGTGGTTCTGCCCTATGTGCCGTCTTCGGCTCGAAAGGACAAAGATAGATAGATATATATATATATATATAGGGATTAATTCTTACACCATGAAATATTTGGTCTTTGACATATATTCCGTTGCATTGATAAAAAGTTTCCGTATGGAAAGAGTTAAATATTTTGGAACATTCTTTAAGTTTTCACACCTTCATGATATAATATGGGATGTGTCCACCTTTGCTTAATGTTACTTTTACATTTCATGTGAACAGCTAAGCAGTTAGTGAGTGCACTTTCTTCTGAAACTTTGGAACAAGGTATGATCATATTCTATTCTATTTTATTCATGGAATCTGTTTCACTGCAGTCAGGGCTTTCCCTTATCCACTCCACTGCCCATCGCAGCAATTCTCAAAGTGTCATCATCATCAAATATATGGCAAACACTATATGGTGAACTAATACACGGAAAAAGACAAACCAGCAGACCTAAACTACGATATAGAGATATCTGTAAATCATCTCTAAAAGACTTCTCCATATGTGAAAATGACTGGGGACATCTGGCAAGTAATCACACATCATGGAGAGCATGTATAGGGAACGGTATAACATCATTTGAGACTGTGCTAAGGCAAAACTTAGAAGAGAAAAGACTCATGAAAAAGGATGGAAAACCCTATGGATCATTGGCCTGACTTGTTCATTCTGTGGCCGTGTGTGTTTGTCAAATATTGGTAGAATTAGCCACGAGAGAAGCTGTTCGACAAAAACAAACCCTTAAAAAATACACAATAGCCTCCACTAGGCCGTCTGACAAGACGAAAAGGGCCATATATCATCATCAAGTACCAGGCCTGCTGGCGTAGGTGATCATGTCTCTCCACAACTTTCGATCTCGGCAGCTATTTATCATTTCTGTTGTTGACCTTCTGCCAAGCCATTCTCTTAAGCTGTCTGGTATTTTCTCTCTTTGCTTCCCACTATCTCTTCGTCCCTCAATTTTTCCAGCTGTTACAATATATTCTAGTTGTTCTCTTCACATTACATGGCCAAAAAATGATGATTGTTTCTTCCTAATATTGGAAATTGGCTATCTTTTTGCTTTGACCTCTTTCAGAACATTATCATTACTCTTCTTAGCTGTCCATGGTACTCTCAACATCCTTCTGTAAAACCACATTTCTACAGACACCAGTGATTTTCTTGTCTGTTGTCCTATTGTCCATGATTCACATCAATATGTTAAGATTGGCTCTACAAAACATTTAAGAATTCTTTTTCTTGCTTCTATTGTCAAAAATGGATTGCATAGTATCTTCCTCATTTTTTGGAATGCTGTTTTTGCCTGAGCCATTCTGCATCTCACCTCTGTTGTACATCTTCCGTCTGAGGTTAACAAAGTTCCCAAATATTTAAATTCATTTACCTGTTTTAATATTGTTCCGCTTGTCTTAATTTTGCACTGAGGTGATGTCTTTTTCTTTGTTGTTACCATTACCTCTGTCTTTTTGTTATTAAGACTGAGTCTTTTATTTTTGCTTTCTTTCACTATAATGTCCAACATTTCTTGTAACTCATTTTCACTCTTAGCGATTAAGACTGTATCATCAGCATACCTTAGATCTCAAAGTGTATGCAGACTGATTGTTCCTGCAAGATGTTGATTGTAGATACAACTGCTGACATATTCAATAAAGTTGTAAATGTAAATAGATACCTAACTCACTGTGTTAGGTCAGGAAAGACAGCAAACAAAAACACTGGCAAAATGCTGAGATTGTAATGAGGTCCTCAAAAAGGTTATGCTCATACACAATGAAGTGTGAGAGCATTTTTCTCTTATCTTATTACCCATTGATTGAGACCAGCTGGCTAAGATATATCCAGCTGGAGACAGACTATGATATACTTGGTAAAGGCAAACCTCTACACAAGATCAAAATAAAAATAAAACAAGTCTTACAAATGAGAGATTAATTGTACATATCTTCCTCTCAGATGCATTTAGTGTGGCTATTAGTCTTGAGTTTTCTTGTCTTCTTCTTAGTGAGCTGTTCAACCTCAGACTAAGTCTTCTAGGTTATATTAGACTGCAATTGTCATTAAGCAAGTGTAGTTAATGCTACATTTGTATTGGTTGCGTGTATCTACACAGTGTAATTGTTGAGTTCAGTTCATCTCAAATGCAGGTTTAGTAAAATTTGATTGGCTACCACGCAAATAACCATTGTTATCATAAATCTGCATTAATTTTAATTTTGTCACATTTTATATGTAGATTTTTTTTACTAAGGGAAAAAAAAAATTCTGAAGGTCACACAGATGATCTGTTTTCACTTACAAATCCATTTTTCAGAAAAACCCTTACAAATTAAGGGTAACCCTTATATAAGATGAAAGGTATGCAGACAATAAATGTTAGCCTGGAAATAGGCAAACTCAGTTTAAGAAAAGATGCTGACTTTAGTTGTGCACTAAGGAAGAAAAGTAACATCAAACAAGATTCTTACAAAGGCACTTAACTGACTGTCTCTCGAGACTGATCCTACCACTATCTCATCATATCTACGGTATGTTTCATATAGGGTACGTAAGCAAGCAAGCATATAGGGTAAATAAATGTTTGGTGCATAAATCATAGATCCGCATTAATTTTAATTTTGTCATATTTTATATGTAGATTTTATTTTATTAGGAAAAAAAGATTCTGAAGGTCACACAGATGGTCTGTTTTCTCTTACATCTCCATTTTTCAGAAAACCCTTACAAATTAAAGGTAACCCTATATATAAACATTGAAAGGGGTTTAAATGATTCATGACTGAGAGTTGTGACTGTGTACCAGCACATTTTCAACAGATCGAAATTGAAGGTAACAAAAACCACCAGACTACTAACAAGAAAAGTAAGCTCAAGCTGCTGTCATTTGTTCTATCGTACAAGAACAAACTTGCAGAGAGTGGTGAATGAGTGAGGAAAATGTGGAAGAAAGAAGCAAAGAAATAAAGCCAATATCAAAGGATGTACAGGTCTTAACTTGAGCAGACCACAATGAGCAAAAGCAAGTAGACAGAACAGATAAAGCTGGTTGCAACCATCAGTGTTGCTTTGATGACTGTTACAAGTTACAAGGAGATAGATAAGGATGAAGAAAATATCTGTTCAGATGGAAATATAAGTCAAGTTAGTTTGGACATACCAGTGGTTTACAGGGAGTGGAGAAACAACATATAACATAAGATATCTATCCATACTCTAATGGTTCTGTTTAAGTTAACACTACAGTCAATAGTTTGTTTGGACCCACTGATGGTTTATTGGGAATGGGGAAACAACATATGACATAAGATATCTATCCATACTCTAATGGTTCTGTTTAAGTTAACACTACAGTCAGTAGTTTGTTTGGACCCACTGATGGTTTATTGGGAATGGGGAAACAACATATGACATAAGATATCTATCCATACTCTAATGGTTCTGTTTAAGTTAACACTACAGTCATTAGCTTGTTTGGACCCACTGACTATATGGGGTAAAAGTGAACAACATACATAAACTTGAAATAAGTGTATCTGTCTGTACTTCAATAATTTTATACACATCAACATTTAAGTTTTTAGCTGAGCTTGATGGAACCCAGTGTAGGTTTATGGGAAGGGACACACACACGCAAATAGATGACAGCACGAACATAATTCTGATATAGCAAGGGGGACACATACACAAACAGATGACAGCATGAACATAATTCTGATATAGCAAGGGGGACACACACACAAAAAGATGACAGCATGAACATAATTCTGATATAGCAAGGGGGACACACAAACAAATAGATGACAGCACGAACATAATTTCAATTTCTGATATAGCAAGGGGGATACACACACACAAATAGATGACAGCACGAACATAATTTCAATTTCTGATATAGCAAGGGGGACACACACACAAACAGATGACAGCATGAACATAATTTCAATTTCTGATATAGCAAGGGGGACAAACACACACACAAACAGATGACAGCACGAACATAATTTCAATTTCTGATATAGCAAGGGAAACACACACACACAAATAGATGACAGCATGAACATAATTTCAATTTCTGATATAGCAAGGGGGACACACACACACACAAACAGATGATAGCACGAACATAATTCTGATATAGCAAGGGGGACACACACACACAAACAGATGACAGCACGTACATAATTTCAATTTCTGATATAGCAAGGGGGACAAACACACACACAAACAGATGACAGCACGAACATAATTTCAATTTCTGATATAGCAAGGGGGACAAACACACACACAAACAGATGACAGCACGAACATAATTCTGATATAGCAAGGGGGACACACACACACAAACAGATGACAGCACGAACATAATTCTGATATAGCAAGGGGGACACACACACACACAAACAGATGACAGCACGAACATAATTTCAATTTCTGATATAGCAAGGGGGACAAACACACACACAAACAGATGACAGCACGAACATAATTTCAATTTCTGATATAGCAGATGAGAAATGTAGCAATGATTATCATCTTGTTAATGTGCCCTGGTGAAAAGAATGGAAACAGTACAGGCCAGACTTCAGGTATCCAGCAAGGGGTGACCACAGACGATTCAACATGTGGAAACTTTGTTTTTACTCTAAAAGATGACACAAGGCATATCATTCATGGATTGATTTGTCCATCCATGAACATAAAGTAGAAGGATAAAAAAGAAAACGAAAGCCAAAGACGAGAAATGTCAAATGAAGAAAAATGTCAAACAAAGAAAGAAGACGATTGTCAAATAAAAAAGAATAAAATTAAAGAAAGAAAAATGTCAAGCAAAGAAGAATGTGTTGAACAAAGAAGAAAAATGTTGAACAGGAGTAGAAAATGTCAAACAAAGAAGAATGTGTTGAACAAAGAAGAAAAATGTTGAACAAGAGTAGAAAATGTCAAGCAAAGAAGAAAATGTCTAGCTAAGAAGAAGAATGTCAAACAAAACAAAAGAATGTTGAACAAAAGAAGAAAATGTGAGGCATGAATAATGTCAAACAAAGAAGAATATAAAAGATAGAAGAAGAATGTTGAACAAAAGAAGAAAATGTGAGGCAAGAAGAATGTCAAACAAAGAAGAATATAAAAGATAGAAGAAGAATGTTGAACAAAAGAAGAAAATGTGAGGCAAGAAGAATGTCAAACAAATGAGAATATTAAACAAAGAAGAGGAATGTCGAACAAAGAAGAATGTCAAACAAATAAGAAAATATCAAGCAAATAAGAAAGTCAAACAAAGAGATTAAAATAGGACTCAGAAACTTCCAAAAGGAGATGCATATATAATTAAACAATGTTGACATGAAGGGTAATATTTTAAAAGGGATCATCCTCCACTTAAGCTCAGATAACATTAAAGATAATATTACTGGTCTAATGGTCTAATAAAATGAGGAAATTAGAGAAATCACCAATCAACCACTAATATCCTCAGTAATAAAGAAAAGACGATGGTCATATGTTGAACATGCGATGAGAAGAGATAATAACCGAATAGCAAAGCAAGCCCTCATGTGGGAAACAACAGGTAAGAGAAAAAGAGGATGACCCAGGGAGACACTGAGAAGAACATTGATGAGAGAGGCAAGAGCAGCAGGATTCGGCTCCCTCAATGAGATAGAGCAGCTTACACAGAACAGAGACAAATGGCGAGATTTGATAAAATATCTTTAAAAGAAAACTGCTAGAACAAAAATTCAGATAGGAGTATCTTGGTCTACGCCCTATGGGCCGGCTACGGCTCGAAAGGTCAATAGATAGATAGATAGAATGGTCTAATAACACTGGCAAACATTACAAAACATTAGAGCACATAAAAGTAAAGAGCCCTCATCACATCAAGTGGCTTATAAGGAATATGGTGTTAGTGAGCATAAATTTTACAGACCTTCCGCACATGATTTTTGGGGTAATGTGGTCGGTATTATGCCCATAGGACACATAAAGTGTATTGTATTTGTTACGTACAGGACAACCTGGTTTATGCTGCGGTCCAACAATTCTCCTGTCTAATTGTCCTAACCTATCATTGAGGTTTTATGAGGCTCCTGTGCTGCTTCTGTGATAGTTTTGTTATTCAACATATCAAGATGTGGATGAAGCTGGTGAGATCAACATGTCACATTGTGAATCAAACTGATGAGACCAACATGTCACATTGTGAATCAAACTGATGAGATCAGCATGTCACATTGTGAATCAAACTGATGAGATCAACATGTCACATTGTGAATCAAACTGATGGGATCATGTCACATTGTGAATCAAACTGATGAGATCAACATGTCACATTGTGAATCAAACTGATGAGATCAACATGTCACATTGTGAATCAAACTGATGAGATCAACATGTCACATTGTGAATCAAACTGATGGGATCATGTCACATTGTGAATCAAACTGATGAGATCAACATGTCACATTGTGAATCAAACTGATGAGATCAACATGTCACATTGTGAATCAAATTGATGAGATCAACATGTCACATTGTGAATCAAACTGATGAGATCAGCATGTCACATTGTGAATCAAACTGATGAGATCAACATGTCACATTGTGAATCAAACTGATGGGATCAGCATGTCACATTGTGAATCAAACTGATGAGATCAACATGTCACATTGTGAATCAAACTGATGGGATCAACATGTTGAGATGCTCATGCAAGAAAGTGTTAATATATTAACATAGAGTAAATATTTGTGAGCGAAAACTTGATAACATATCAATGTGTTTGTGAATAGAATTGATGAGAACATGTCATGATGTTAGTGAAAGAACAAATCTGATGAAATCAACATGTCAAAATGCTTGTGAATGAAGACATCAACATGTCAAGACACATGTAGATAAAGTGGATGAGATCTCTATTGATAAGCATGACAAATATTTGTGCTATGGCTTGATGTACACAGCCTGTACTGTAAATCACATACTTAGTATTATTTTAGATACATTGCTCAAATACTTTTTTGCTGATGTCTCAATTATTGGTTAACAAATACAACTTTGTTAAAGGTATGAGGACACCATTGGTGGTATTCAATAAGATAACACTTGTTTAGGTAAACTGGTTACATTATGGCTGAAATAATGAATAGTTTATACAAATTAGTGATGCATTATGAAATCATAGCAGATGTAACAGGTTAATAATAATTGTTTCGTGCCAAATAAATCTTCTGATATTTATTATTTTGGTCAAGGAGCTATTTACAGAAGTAAATGCCTAATTGAAAATAATAAAAACTGTGAAATGAAAATAAATGTGTCAACATTAAAACAAGTTAATAGATTCAAATATCTAGAGGGCCCAATTTGTCTAACAGCACCTGTGCTAAAGGAAGTGGTCAGCTATTTATAGTTGAACTTGCATCAAGGTCAGTGAACCAAAACTGTTCAAGATCCTACTCCATTTCTCTGAGAGGGACCTGGTAATAGACTTCAGCTAAGCAAGCAGGAATCAAAGAGAAAAGGCAACACAGTATTCAATAATGTCTTCTTGAAGTCTGATGGGTATGACCAAAGGCATAAAATATTTCAGCTTGCTGTAAATGACAACATAATGCATCTATGCTCACTCAATCGACATCCTTTAAAGATGGACAATGAAGAATGCAGCAACACAGGCAGATATCGCTAGTAAAATAAAAATTTCTGATGATAAAGATACAGCAGAGGTAATATCCTGAATAATTCAGGGAAACACTGAATTCTAAAATATGAGAAAGATATGCAACCGATCTGCAACAACGCAAGGAGGAAAAAGGTACTCCAGTAGAGCTATTAGTAAATCATGAACAATCATACAACAGACAAAGAAATCTTTTGGAGAGAACAGAAATGTAGTTTTACAGAAAATAGTTGAGAATATTATGGGAAGGAGGATGTAGATGGACAACAAGGATGTAGATGGATAACAAGGATGTAGATGGACAACAAGGATGTAGAAGGACAACAAGGATGTAGATGGACAACAAGGATGTAGATGGATAACAAGGATGTAGATGGACAACAAGGATTTAGATGGATAACAAGGATGTAGATGGACAACAAGGATGTAGATGGATAACAAGGATGTAGATGGATAACAAGGATGTAGATGGATAACAAGGATGTTTAAAAAAAAGGTCTAGACAAAAACAGTCTTATCTTGTAACAACTTCATATTTCATTTCAGAACCCCCATGTGGCCACCGCGGCCACCACCCCCACCCCCCAATGAAGGGAGAGAAGAACTGACCCAGTGTTACCTGCCACCCATGTCCTAGGAGGCAACTAAGGAGATTTTGAATCGTCGCCTGTACAGATGAATATGACATGCACAGAGCAGTTTTGTCAACAGAATCTAACAATACATTTTGAGAAATGCTGTGACAAGTGCTGGAGCAAATATGGGAAATTCCTGAGAGCAGTGAAACTGGTTCCATGGACAGAATAAAATAGAATGAAATAGAATTTCACGAAATATGTTACCTAATAACATAAAAAATAACAATAACATTTGGTTCCATAGAATGACAAGACCTAGAGAAAATCAATTATGGAGAGCATGGTACTGGATGGACATGAAAGAGGAAGACCAAGAAGGTGGCTGCAAGGTTTCACAGGTGAAATGGGCATGACTGCAGTAGATGGTGGATATAGGACAGAGATAACTTCAAAGTAGTTTTAACTGGAGTCATGTTCTAACATGAACAAGCTAGATGGGTTATGTCCCATATCATGGCTATGTGCCTACACCATAACAGATGATGATGGTGGTAATGAACCACCTTAGACACCTTTGATCAGGATCGAACTCGGCCGCTTGTCCTTAGTAGATGAATTTACTAACCACTGAACTACAATGATTTTGTGTCAAAAGTAAAGAATTAAATAATTCTGTGAAAATATTTTGGGTGTCAATTATGCAGGTTATTATATTGATACAAGGATGACTACAGAAGCCAACTTAGTGGTAAATATAAACCAAAGTTATGACAAACAGAATCTAATGCAGTGACAAATACAGGTTAATGTTATGAGATATAGGAGCAGACATTGCAACAAATACAGGTTAATGTTATGAGATATAGAAGCAGACATTGCAACAAATACAGGTTAATGTTATGACAAATAGAAGCTGACATTGCAACAAATATAGGTTAATGTTATGACAAATAGAAGCTGACATTGCAACAAATATAGGTTAATGTTATGACAAATAGAAGCTGACATTGCAACAAATACAGGTTAATGTTATGACAAATAGAAGCTGACATTGCAACAAATATAGGTTAATGTTATGACAAATAGAAGCTGACATTGCAACAAATATAGGTTATGACAAATAGAAGCTGACATTGCAACAAATATAGGTTATGACAAATAAAAGCTGACATTGCAACAAATATAGGTTAATGTTATGACAAATAGAAGCTGACATTGCAACAAATATAGGTTAATGTTATGACAAATAGAAGCTGACATTGCAACAAATACAGGTTAATGTTATGACAAATAGAAGCTGACATTGCAACAAATATAGGTTAATGTTATGACAAATAGAAGCTGACATTGCAACAAATATAGGTTATGACAAATAGAAGCTGACATTGCAACAAATATAGGTTATGACAAATAAAAGCTGACATTGCAACAAATATAGGTTAATGTTATGACAAATAGAAGCTGACATTGCAACAAATATAGGTTATGACAAATAAAAGCTGACATTGCAACAAATATAGGTTAATGTTATGACAAATAGAAGCTGACATTGCAACAAATATAGGTTATGACAAATAGAAGTTGACATTGCAACAAATATAGGTTATGACAAATAGAAGCTGACGTTGTGACAAATATAAGCCTATGATGTAACAAATATAAGCCGATGTTGTGACAAAGAAGTTTAAGTTATGACAGATTTGTTATTTCTTGTTATCTTTTCAAACCCAAATTACAAGCCTCTCATCCCCCATAAGGTTATACTACCAAATTCATGGAGGAAGGAGCTGTAACTTTTCAAGAGAAACGCATCCCCCAGCTGATAAAAGTGGGGGAAAAAAAGGGGTATCTAATTTTCCATCAGGGAGGGAAGGGTGTTGGAGGAGACAGCACTGGCCAATTTTTCCCCAGATGATGTGCCCAAAAGAAATGGAACCATCTACTCCATCCAGTGGCAGCAATCTGTAGGGATACCTTTACCTTCCTCCAGGGCGGCGTGGCCCAACATTACTAAGGAAGTGTTGCTGGCCCATCAGTAGACCAAGATCTTATGACATCTTCTGCATGAAAACATTCTTACAGCACCTCTAGGATCTACTGTCACCAGTTCTTGTGCTGGTGATGTTTGTTCACATATTAGAAATGTTCTTACAGCACCTCTAGGATCTATTGTCCCCAGTTCTTGTGCTGGTGATGTTTGTTCACATATTAGAGACATTATTACAGCACCTCTAGGATCTATTGTCCCCAGTTCTTGTGCTGGTGATGTTTGTTCACATATTAGAGACATTATTACAGCACCTCTAGGACCTATTGTCCCCAGTTCTTGTGCTGGTGATGTTTGTTCCCATATTAGAGACATTATTACAGCACCTCTAGGACCTATTGTCCCCAGTTCTTGTGCTGGTGATGTTTGTTCACATATTAGAGACATTATTACAGCACCTCTAGGACCTATTGTCCCCAGTTCTTGTGCTGGTGATGTTTGTTCACATATTAGAGACATTCTTACAGCACCTCTAGGACCTATTGTCCCCAGTTCTTGTGCTGGTGATGTTTGCTCACATATTAGGGACATTCTTACAGCACCTCTAGGATCTATTGTTCCCAGTTCTTATGCTGGTGATGTTTGTTCACATATTAGAGACATTCTTATCTAGGATCTATTGTCCCCAGTTCTTGTGCTGGTGATGTTTGTTCACATATTAGAAATGTTCTTACAGCACCTCTAGGATCTATTGTCCCCAGTTCTTGTGCTGGTGATGTTTGTTCACATATTAGAGACATTCTTACAGCACCTCTAGGACCTATTGTCCCCAGTTCTTGTGCTGGTGATGTTTGCTCACATATTAGGGACATTCTTACAGCACCTCTAGGAACTATTGTTCCCAGTTCTTATGCTGGTGATGTTTGCTCACATATTAGGGACATTCTTACAGCACCTCTAGGAACTATTGTTCCCAGTTCTTATGCTGGTGATGTTTGCTCACATATTAGAGACATTCTTACAGCACCCCTAGAATCTATTGTTCCCAGTTCTTATGCTGGTGATGTTTGTTCACATATTAGAGACATTCTTACAGCACCTCTAGGACCTATTGTCCCCACTTCTTGTGCTGGTGATGTTTGTTCACATATTAGAGACATTCTTACAGCACCTCCAGGACCTATTGTCTCCAGCAGAAGCTAGGAATTAAAAAAAATATTGTTGCCAACAAATTCAACCTCCAGGGTATTACAGTAAGTGACTCGTGTTGATTTTGCAGCATTTGATTATCATCTTTTTTCATTCTCATTGCTCTGAGTGAACTGATTGTGAAATAAATGAGAAATTGGTTGACAGAGTCAGTGAAACAAACAATTGAAATGCAGTAGAAACCTGCATCTGCATCTTTATAGATATATTATTTACTTTTTTCTATTTACGGTTCACTCTTTAGTTTCGAGCTCCTCCACATATTCTAATCTTATGATTATTATGATATTTATATATCTCTACACTCATCCTACCTCCCCTCATGTAGCACATATCTCTCTCTCTTTTCTTATCTTACCATCTGACTTCTCCTCTCCCTGTCCACCTCTCCCTATACTCGATCATCCGACATGTAGTTATAGTTAATTGTATTTCACCGTTTGTTGTTGTTGTCCCTGTATTCTGAAGAGGGCCACAGGCCAAAACATCAGTATTGTGTTGTGTTCCTTCCTTGTAAAGTTGTCACCATACCTTGGAGTGTTTATCACACCCCACTACTGACTCAATTGAAATGCAATAACATACCAACTTGTTCAAAGCACAATTGGTTCTACTTCACTTTAAGCTTAACAATAACAATATTAAAAATATATACACAACTGTATCACAAAACTTAATCAACCGTAATTCCCCCCCCCCCCCCTCTTCCTTTCTTAAAAAAAAAAAAAAAAAAAAAAGGGTTACATATTGTCACTTTAGTTTCCAACAACACAAAACCAATAGCACAACCTTATTATCTAGGAACAACAGCACAATCTTATCATCTTCAAACACATAGTCTGGTTATATATTATCTTAATTAAAAGACAACATCATTTTAGCAGTTAAGTGAGCTTTGGGATATATATGCAAAACATAAACACATTTTGTGGATTTTTTTTTTATGCAGCAGCGTCTTCCCATAATTTAAATTGGTATGTTACCCATTATGGACACATTTTTCTTATTGTTTAAAACAGTAAAACAGCCTTTGCAATTTTTTTTTTTAAATATTAGAAACAAGGACTTAGATATTTATAATCTAGACATAAACTAATATGAGGGATAGGTGATCAAGTCAAACAGGGGCTTAGGTTATTTCAGAATAACAGAAGATACTTAAACATATAGGAAGGACTTGTATCTCTTGATGTAATCCTTCCCCCAACAACGCTAATGCACTTATCCCAGCATTTCAGTAGTGCATGGATACCACCAGCATAGAAAGATTTATCACTAAGCTGGAGCCATGGATGGGCTGTCTGCTTCACTTGTTGTAGATTTGTAATCATCTGTGTGTCAAAGACAGAATGCTGTCTTTGAACCCAAGGTACACTTGCTGAATGTTCACAGGAATGATTGCAGTGGGCTTCAAGCCCCTGTGGGTGTAATAATTTTGCCCTGAAGTATGGCTGTTTTAAAACCAATTGTACCTTTCAAATGTTTTACTGCGGTTAAGAGTCACCATATTATTAATTCATTTTCCTCTCAGGCCGAAGACAGCACATAAGGTGGAAATCAGAGTTCCCCACGACTGATGATTTACTTCTAGTTCTTGTAGGTGAGGTGGTGACACTGGCAATGTGATTATCATTTTCCTATTCAGTTTTGAGACCATTATTGGGTGTCCGGTTAGCGCAATCGATAGGCGGTTGGCTTACCACGGTAACAGCCGGGGTTCGTACCCTGGCGAGGACACCTGGGTTTTACTAATTCCCTAAAAATTAGTACCTCTGAAGTCGGAGTAAATCTGCATGCATGGCGAGGGGCATCCTGTAATGGGATAAAACAGACTTTACACGCAAAATTCAGTCCCACAAAATTGAGTGGGTGGGACTTCGTCAGAGGTCAAAGCTGACGAAAGCGAACGAACGAACGAACGAGACCATTATTATAAACATCTCAACCATGAAAGATAACTGGTAATCTCTGAGTAAGCTTCCCCCACAAAACAGAATAGGTACCTCCACTCATCCAATTTTATACAAACAAATTAAAAATAATTGATAAAAGTATAATTTAAATTAAATGTATAATACAAATGTATCCTCTCTTCCCCATTCTATAACACTGAGGACCACTGGGACACTACTGGCAGATTTCATCAACCTTCTCCGATGATCTTTATCATCAGTCACTTTTTAGCCTGAAAAATCAAGGTCTTTCCATTTTTTTTATGTTATCTTCTCATCTCTTTCTCTGTCTACCTCTCTTTTTCAGTTCCCTGCATAAAAGTCTTCACCAGGCCAGATGATTTGAGTTTTGTAGCTAAATCATTCCATTTTGTATTTCTTCAAAATAGTCAAAAAATCATCATGTACCCTGGTTACTCCTTATATCATTTTATTTACAAACTTTTTTCATTCATGATACAATGCAAGTAAGAGATGACCAAAACCTTTTGATAATACTTCATCTACAAAATTTATTAAGTCACAACAATATATAAGGTTGTTAAAAATATAGAACTCATATCATTCAAAAGTCCACCATCAATCTGAAGAAACTACTACTAACATTTGTGCCCAAAATAACAAATAACAAAGAAAGAGACAAACTCACAACCAAAAACCATGTAACAATCAACATCTTTAGAGACTTGTAGTTTGATCTGTTTGTCTGGATGTACAACAGCTCATGGCAGTGAAAAAATCTGTCAGGATAACTTAAAAACACATCAATAGTGAAGGGATCAATTTTGCACAAATGAGGCACAATAACAAATTTATGAATGAGTAAACAGTAAATTATATGCTGATATTCCACAAATAGATAATATTTAGCAAAGTCACAAGAGATTGTTAACAAATGTTTGTATGTCCAAGAACGAAATGACAATGATCTGAAAGAATAATTAAAATGGATGCCCCTCACTATCTATTACAATACCTCACTATCTATTACAATAGAGATAGGGCATCTTTTGAGTTGTAATTCACTATCGAACTAACACTTCTAATTTCTTACATTCAACAAAACAACTCATTAGTGTACATTGACAGTAATTCTTTTTTTAAAAATCCATATATGGCTATTACAAAAGGCCAGAAAACAATTCAAAAACAAATTATGGAGATGAGAAAGAAAGAGAAAAACAAAAGACATATGAGAAAAAATGTAAAACACATTGTAACAGTTATACAAAAATATAGTAAATAATTGTAATACAAAATATTGTTAGAGATCAAGATTTATCAATTGATTAATTAACAGAACAGATCTTACAATATCTCCAAAGATGTGCAGTCCAATTCAAGAGATGGTGAAGAGTCTTGTCTTGTTGTATCCAATCTATTTATGCCATAAAGAATAGAGCAATACTGTTTGTAATTCCAGAACTAGAATTGTCACACTGGAAGTTGTCTGCCCCTGCTGCTGCTGCTGGATTTCTATGATTTTTGTCTATGCCATGGCAGAAGGCCACTTTTTATTGGCTACAGTGTTGGAAAGTATCATTTCTCATTTGTTGATGACAAGAATGTACTATTTATCACCTCTCATTTGTTGATGACAAGAAAGTACTATTTATCACCTCTCATTTGTTGATGACAAGAAAGTACTATTTATCACCTCTCATTTGTTGATGACAAGAAAGTACTATTTATCACCTCTCATTTGTTGATGACAAGAAAGTACTATTTATCACCTCTCATTTGTTGATGACAAGAAAGTACTATTTATCACCTCTCATTTGTTGATGACAAGAAAGTACTATTTATCACCTCTCATTTGTTGATGACAAGAAAGTACTATTTATCACCTCTCATTTGTTGATGACAAGAAAGTACTATTTATCACATCTCATTTGTTGATGACAAGAAAGTACTATTTATCACCTCTCATTTGTTGATGACAAGAAAGTAATATTTATCACATCTCATTTGTTGATGACAAGAAAGTACTATTTATCACATCTCATTTGTTGATGACAAGAAAGTACTATTTATCACATCTCATTTGTTGATGACAAGAAAGTACTATTTACCACCTCTCATTTGTTGATGACAAGAAAGCACTATTTATCACCTCTCATTTGTTGATGACAAGAAAGTACTATTTATCACCTCTCATTTGTTGATGACAAGAAAGCACTATTTATCACCTCTCATTTGTTGATGACAAGAAAGCACTATTTATCACCTCTCATTTGTTGATGACAAGAAAGCACTATTTATCACCTCTCATTTGTTGATGACAAGAAAGTACTATTTATCACCTCTCATTTGTTGATGACAAGAAAGCACTATTTATCACCTCTCATTTGTTGATGACAAGAAAGCACTATTTATCACCTCTCATTTGTTGATGACAAGAAAGCACTATTTATCACCTCTCATTTGTTGATGACAAGAAAGCACTATTTATCACCTCTCATTTGTTGATGACAAGAAAGCACTATTTATCACCTCTCATTTGTTGATGACAAGAAAGCACTATTTATCACCTCTCATTTGTTGATGACAACAATATATTATTTGCCACAAGACAAGAGGTTTGGTTCAATCCTAATTAATGGCTTTCAGGTTCTTCATCTTCATCCTTCCTACACTTAGACATCACATAGGGCTTGTAGAGCTTTTCGCCACCCACCTCTGTTCTTGGTGTGATGTATGATATTATCCAACGAATCTATGCCTGCTAACTTTGCTTCTCATATAAGTGTTCTTTTCAGTCTATCTCTAAATCTACCTCTTTTTCTGTATCCTGATGTTTCCCATAGAAGAGCCTGTTTTGGAATTATCTTACTGTCACTTCTCAGCACATGTCCAACATATGTCCACCTTCGCTTCCTAATTGTAGATGAGATCTTTGGTTGCATTACTATTTCTCTTTTCTCTATATTAGTTTTGAATTCATTCCACTGTACACAAAGTATTATTCTCAGACATTTGTCTTCAGAAGCATTTAATTTTCTCTCAATCACTGTTGTTGTTTTCCAGCTTTCACATGCATAGGTAAGGAAGGGTTGATAATATGTTTGAGTTGAATATCCTAAGTTTAGTTTTCTTGGTTAATAATTTTGATTCCCATATTTTGTCCAAGTTTTTAAAATTTGCTGCTGCTTTTGATATCCTCCTGATCTCATTTTTTGTTTCATCTTCTTGATCTTATTACTACCAAGATATATATAGTGGTCTACTTTTTTCAATGCCTGACGATTGAGATATATATTACCCTCTGGAGTACTGTTATTTTTCATGATTTTTGTGTTATCCCTGTTGATTTCAAGTCCTATTTTTTCCACCATGGATGATGTACTGTGATATTTTGTATCTTGTTGATATTGTCACTTAGAAGCACTATATCATCTGTAAAATCTAGACCTTCCAGGTATTTCTTGTTGTATCATTTAATGCCATTACCACCTTCGCAACATTGGAACAATAAAATCTATTGATGAGGGGGGGCTTGCTTTGTAACCCTCCCTTGCTTGCATCACCCTCTAAGATGAATAACTGTAACAATCGTGACAGGACGGAAGCCACACAGCTGTAGAACGTTGTGTTATACACTGTAAGATCAGATACACAAGATTATTTTCTGCTTCTCTGCCAAGGGCTGAAAATGTTCTGAAAGTACTTCACTCGATTTTTTATGCCTCCATAGCGGTGTGTTTTCTGCTTGCCCGTCTCACTGCCCCGTCGAATCCGGCTGCCTTATGTACTCACTGTCAGCACTGACAGACTTTGCTTGACCGGACTCTGGACTTGCTTATTGACTACTGCTATCTACTGGATTGAGCCGGCAGCCCGTGAATTATTCACAGCTTCCCTTCGTGATCTTTTTAAGTGGTGTACTTTGCACTTATTTTCTGATGTAACGTCTCAACAGCAATCTGAGGACTTAGTCTTCTCTGCAACCTGAATGTTCGTTCTTCACCACGCGGTTTGCCAACCACAACACTGACAAAAATGTACTGTTCAAAATGTCCACTTGTAAAATATGACTTGAGTTTATTCACATGTAATTTGTCAAGTAACACAACAGTTAAAAGCCAGCGACTTACTTTGCGCTCAGCTGCCCACACACACGCAATGTACTGCAGGCACTGTTCATTACAATCGTGCCTCCCTCACTCTCACACTCTATCTGTCCACACTAAAAAATCCTCGTAATATGTAACTGAAATCTAATCTCTAGTATAAACACAAGAATTGCTTCGACTTTAAACATGATTCTTACTTCTGCACTATTATCACTCTATCTACTCTTGGACTAACTCTTAGCCATTGTTGCTTCCATGAGCCATTGGCCTACCGCCAAATCTAGCTATGTTTCTATAGCATTGGCTGCCCTGGCTGTCCCTTGTGTGAATCTCCTACAGTCGCCCGGACTATCTCTAAGTCAAAAAAGCTTCGGAAAAACTGAACTGAAACTGAATTCATTGTCGAACTCTTTGCTCGAACATAACTAACAGGAACATTTAGCATTAACACTATGGCTACTGCCTCCTGGCAATACTGCTCTCAGGCCGTCCGCATGAGTAAAATCTCCCCTATCTAACCTTCTACTTTGACTATATCGTTCCCCTCCAGCCAATCACAAATTCTTTTACATTCTCTGCCCCTTTCTAACTGAACTCTCTCACTATTCACGGGAACCCCGTTATTCTGTCAGTAAATTTTCTCACTTTCTCCCCATGAATTTGCTCACTCACTCACCTCATTGTTACCCATTTTCACCTCCACTGTTACAACATTTACTCATTATGTAATCAATGGTAATTCCAAAAAATAGCAATGGTGATTGTATACATCCCTGTTTGACTCCTGTTTCAATTCAAAACAAATTCCAGGTTCACCCAGCCTTAAATAGGTATAGGAAATATTCTGGGAGAGAAAAATGGCAGTGACGTAACGATAGCAAAATTACTCAAAAATATGCTTTAGAACAATATGGGATAATTTAAATAGTTCAAAAATGGACAAATTTGACTAAACTGGCAAAATCATTCCTGCCATGAAGGTGCATCTAACAATAGCCTACAAACATGGCTGAAAGAAAGTCAACAGCAACAACATATTCTAACATTTTATTTGTGGAGAAATGATTCTCATAATAGGTGACATAATATTTAAAGATGACATACCCTGCAATCAGTGTTATTTTTTTTCTTTCTAACAAAAAAAATTTTTTAAAATGTTTTAAAAATTACTGCATATTCTCATATGAGACAATTTAAATATGCCAAGCCTCGGAAGTTCTTTTGTAGTTGCATTTATATTATCATTGTCAACAAGCATAACATAAGAATGTAGATTTTTAAACAATTATAGTTTTTAATTACGTAAAACAATTTATAATTTGTAAAATTAGGACTGTTAACAACCGGAACAAAAGTTCACCGGAACATGTTTTTCCAATTAAAAGGGAAAGCCTTAATTAGTGCAAATTAGTTTTTTAACCTTGAACTCATGTCATAAATGGACCACTTACTAATTTCAACATATTAAAAATATACTAACAAGATATTCGTAGAGCTACTTGGTCAAACTTCAATACAGTGTTTGGTAGGTGGTTGACAGTCTGGCTGGTCAACGTACTGAATGAACTTTGTTACAATGACACTTTCAGAGTCAACATTTATTGGGCTGGATGCTTCAGAGTCAATTTTAGCTGAAAAGCTGTTGATAAATTTCTGTGGGTAGATGAAAATGTGTGGAGTCAGAATCCAGAATTACACGATAACTAGAGAATAATAAGCAAAAATTATACTTTTAAAATGTCACATTGAAAGAATAAGGAAAGGAATATCATCATGTGCCATACTGGTTGGCATAAGCAATTATGTCCTTCCACAATTTTCTATCCGCAGTGCATCGTATAAATTCTGTTGACTGTTTTCCATGCCATAACATCAAGCTATCTAGTATCTTCTTTTTTGTCATCCGCCATTTCTCTTTCTCTGTATTTTATTTTGTCAGTTGTAACCAAGTACCTCAACTTTCCTCTTTATATGATGTGCCAGAAAAATTATTACAATAATATAAAAGAATTACTCCCAATGAATATAATTTTTAACCTTCATCTTCCTCTTCTTTCCTTCTTCATTTGCCTTTCAGTATTGAGGAGATAGATATTTTGTCACATTTCCTGTTTCTAGTATTCTGTTTATCAATTTTTTAAGGAACGTTCTCTTCACAGCTGTTTGTTTTCATTTCAGATTGGCATTTTAGTTCTAATCTTGGAGATTTGGCAGTGTTTATGATTCAAGATGTCCTCAGTCTTGCACATTCCATTTGATCTTAAAATTTATATTTTGGAGGCGAAGGCGTCTCACAGCAGCAGAGCTGGAAGTTGTCAGCAACCCACAGCTGGTGGCCTGCACCAGGATAGGTGAACCAGAACCATCCAGACCCTGCTCCACCTCTCCGTGGTGCATCCAGTAACAAACTAACCCGTCTAGTCTGGCCAAGTGAGTAAGGATCGAAGAGGGAAGACATCCCGGTACTCAAAAATGTTGTGCTGAAGTCTGATGTGTTGGGTGCATATATCACAGTTATACTGTAAACCACAACACAACGCAGAACTTAGTGTCCTTTTAAGGACAGATGACGAAGAGGTGTACTTCTTTAGTCATCAGATGAACACAAGCAATAAAGCAGCAAACTGGTATTTTATGGAGCTGGTTTCAATTTATGAACCACACATTAAAAGTCAAAGCTAAGCAAATATTTATGTGCAAATATTTTAGTAGTTAATCTTTATAACAAAAGATCAAATATTGGCAAATGTGAGACTTCTGGGCTGCAATATTCAATTTTGATAGAAGTTTTTACATTTTAAGAAACAGCTTCGTCCAATCAACTTGAATGTAACATATGTGCATGTTATGCATGTGCATTTTATACTTCTGGGAAGAGACAACAAAGGTGAGATGTAGAATAACTCAGGCAAAAGCAGCTTTCCAAAAAATGATAAAGAAACTGTGATACTGATACATTTTTTATAATAGAAACAAGAAAAAGAGTTCTTAAAAGTGATGTAAAGCCAGTCTTAATATATGGATGTGAATCAATGACAATAGGACAACAGACAAGAAAACCACTGGAGGCAGCAGATATGTGGAAGCTCAGAAGAATATTAAGAATACTGTGGACAGCTAAGGAAAGTGATGAAAACATTCTGAAAGAGGCCAAAGCAAAAAGAGAGCTAATTTCCAATATTAGGAAGAAACAATCATCATTTTTTGGTCATGTAAGCAAAGAGAAAAGATACAGACAGCTTAAGAGAATAGCTTGGCAGAAGGTCAACAAACAATAATGATAAACAACTGTCAAGATCAAAAGTTGTGGAGAGACATGATCTTGTGGTGTCTCATTGGAAGATAAAGTTTCTCCATTTAATACAGTCCATGCCATTCTTCACAGAGTGCCCTAAGTCAGACCTAAATTTTTAATTTCCACTTTCACTGTCATCCACCAGGCTGTACTTGGTCCACCTCTCTTCTACCTGAGCTCAGAAAGCTACTACATAGCAGTTCTTGAGATTGTTTCCATTTTCTCTTGGTTCCTGATTTGTTTGGCCAACATATTCGATAATTTTTTTCATGCAGAATAGTAGTCTTGACATTTCTCTTTCTGCTCTGCTCCGGAATTCAGTCAATACCATGTAGAAGCACTGAAATTACACAGCTCTCCAGTGTCTTTAGTATGGTTTTCATGTTCTGTGTTTATGATCTAATAGTTTAAAGCCTCTACACTCCATATACACTCATGAGACATAGCCACCATGGTTAGTAAAAGGGATTTGACAACAGTGGACTTTGTACGTCTTCAACCATTTATTCTTTGTTGTACACTTTCAGACGTTTTATGAACAGAAAAAAAAACTCAAGGTTGGTGGCATCTCCCTACAGCTTGTCCAGGTATAGCACTGATGATGGTCACTTTAGTAACTCCAAATACAAGGACAGTAAAAGTAAAGCAAAGTAAAATGTAAAGTAATGGATGTCATGTCACAAAGAAGATCAGTGGTGAGTGCAGTACAAAACTACACTGTACTAGGCCACAGAATTTGTATGCAAGGACAGCCAGTATTCTTCCTTGCTGTTAATACCTCCCTAAACTCAGCAAATCAGGTACCTATTTTTTTTTTCAGCTCCATTTGTTGAAGGTCAGGATGGAATTGAACTCACAATCATTTTACAGCTAGCCACTATGCTACTAATGCTGTTTTATTATATGCACAGGGAAAAAAGCATGTAAGACTGTAGGTCACTGTCCATGATTTCTCGGACAACATGAAACAAAACTTGGTGCACAAAATATTGAATAACAAAGCAAGTGATTAATTTGATTTTTGTGAAAGTGTTGCTAAAGAAAGATTTAATAAAAAAAACTCAAGATAATGTTGTACCCTTAAAAAAAAATGAAATCTTGATCTGGTTAGCTGGTATATCCACTTTGAGTTGTTATTACTGCTTGACAGTGCCTTTTCATTGAACCAATGAGATGTTATAGATATCAGGCCCTTTTTTTATGCATATTATTCCATTCTTCTTGCAATGCTTCTGCTAGTTGGTGGTGATTTTGTCTTTGCAGACTGCACTTCAGTTTGTTCCACATATGCTCAATGGAAGAAAGACATTAATCTGTTTCTACTGAAAATGGTCCATGGACATATGTGCCATATATGGATGAGCATCATCTTGCTGTAATAGTATGCCTAGTCCATTTGCATTGACGAAAGGCTCCAAGTCTAGTTTGATGAGTTCATCTCTGTATCTAAAACCCGTCAGGTTGCCTCTAATGAGGTTCGTTCTGTCTGTATATGAAGTTCTCCCCAATCCATTACACTGTCCTCTCTTACCCTCTTCTTCTTCTACCTTTTTAGCTCCCTGTGGAGCATAGGTCTTCAACAAACACTTTCCAAGTCGTTCTGTTTTTTGCCATTCTTTTAAGATCATTCCATGTCTTTCCCATCATCTTCATCTCTGCTTCTATCTGTCTTCTCCAAGAATTCCTTGGTCTTCCTCTTTGTCTTTTCACATGGGGATTCCAAAAAAGGGCCTGTTGTGTAATACTCTCAGTTGGCTTCCGTAGTGTGTGTCCTATCCAGCACCATCGTCTTCGCTGTATCTCTTTATCCACTGGTGTTTGACTGGTACATTTCCATAATTCTATGTTAGTGATTTTGTCCTGCCATTTCCATCCTTTTATCCTGCGTAAGCATCCATTAATAAAAGTCTGTATCTTCGTGATTGTCCATTTTGTTGTTCTCCATGTTTCACAGCCATATAATAGGACCGTCTTAACATTTGAGTTGAAAATTTCTTACCCTGTTTCAGCAAAATGTTCACCTTGACATCTGTACACCAGACAACACCCATCGTTGCCTTGCAAACACAATCTTGGCCCATAGGAAAACATTTGATGATAGGGCTATGCTATATGTAGTCTTGTCTAGACCAGGGGCACTTGTCTATGGCAAATTGACAGTACTGGTCTAACAGCAGGTCTGTGGGGTAACATATTTGCCTCTCTGTTCGCACTGTTCTGCACAACACACGTCTTAAACCCTGAATAATCCTGGCAATCCATGATGTCTGGATACACATGTTACGAAGGCGTATGAAGCAGCTTGTGCAGGGGTGGTAACTCATATTTAAGTGATTAGCAGTAGATTCAGATTGGTGGTAATGTATTTGAATGCATGGTATTCTGTTCCTATTACAATTGTGTGATACTGTTGATATATATTCGTTCCAGCAGCTAAACTACTACAGCTATAGCTTACTGCTGTTGTTTCAATCTTCATATTATGAAAATATATGTTTCAGTTGTACATTCCTCCCATACATGTGATTAGATATACACAAATACCTTCCATTTTTCTGTGACAATGTCTTCCATAGAGCACTTGTCACAATTTTATGTTGCGCAGTGATTATCTACCCTTGAGTAGAATGAAACACTTGTAATTGTATGGGTAAGGGAACACTACTCACACTTAATAGTGTACCAAGTTCTATTACTTATTCAATCTTGTTGTTCCTATATAGTGTTGCATACTAACTTTTTTCAATAAGTATTTTAATAAAATTAGAGCTGCGATAGCTCAGTGGTTAGTGAACTGGACTACAAAGGACAAAAAGGTCAGGTTCAATCCTGACTGACGGCTTCTTGGTTCAACCAGCCTTAAAAGGGTATCGGATTTTTTTCTGGGAAAGTAAAGCATCAAAGGCATAATATCGACCACATTACACCACAAAAATTATGTGCTAAAGGTCTGTAAAAATGTATGGTCACTAACACCATCCATATGTGGATAGAAATCTAACACCATACTCTCTATATGCCATGTGGCGTGATGTGACTCTTTACTTATATTAATAAAATTATTACAAATCTTATTCTTGTATAAAGAACTATCACCATTGTACTTAAGTAGTGCCCATTACTACGTTTTACATTTTGTCCCAGGGGAAAAAACAAAGAGGAAGACCAAGGAATTCTTGGAGAAGACAGATAGAAGCAGAGATGAAGATGATGGGGAAGACATGGAATGATCTTAAAAGAATGGCAAAAAACAGAACGACTTGGAAAGTGTTTGTTGAAGACCTATGCTCCACAGGGAGCTAAAAAGGTAGAAGAAGAAGTGTCCATTAGTATTATGATTTCTCGAGTAACCACTCAGGTTCCAGCCACCTTAAGCAGAAGACACATAATATGATAATTCTAGAAATGTAATGATCATTAATGAGTAATGACAATTCATTTTGGCATGCTAGCAAGAATGTAAGTCCACTTGGGTTCAAACCAAATACTTATGAAGATGACCAGAGCACCTTAACCTTGAAGCAAATAACAAGGCTATAGCAGTTAAACCAATAAAAACTTGTAACCACTGAAGTTTAATCATATCACAATGGATCTGTTTACCCACCCTGAATATGTTGCTGCCCTTGGTAGTGATAACAGCATGGATCATACCAGCAGGTATACATACAACAGACATAAGAGCAATGAACCAGCCCAGGCCGACTGCCCAGTCTGGATACTCATATCCAGCAATGGACAATGGCTTGTACTGTATCATGCTAAAAATCCAGATACTCTGCAGAAAAACAACAAAATTATAAATTAAAAACTATGATAGGGTGAAGAAGATAAAGAGTAATTCAAACAGTTAGATGGAGGTTATAACAAGTAAATTGACAAATTTAAAAATTGGTTCTAATGGAAACTATTAGTTAAACATAAAATAGTAATAATTTAAACTTCATCCATTTTAATTTTCTGATCAAGATCTCTGGCATTTGGAGATAAAGTAACCGGTTCCCTCCACGCCTGAAGTTGTTTGGGGAATATGGCATTTGTGAACATATTTTTTTAAACGTTAAAAACATCATAGAGATGCCAGGCCTACAAATTAATGCTAAAAAAAGAGGAAAAAAGTGGTATGGTGACAGCTTTACGTGGAAATGGACGAAACAAAAGTCAACGTTTCGGCCAAGAGGCCTTCAGCTGGACGAACAACAAACACACAAAATATATATAAGGGTATATTAACAAATCTAACTACATGGCGATAATATGCTAGACACTCAAGAGAGGAAAATAAAAAAAGAGGTCACTCCCCTGTGTTCCAGAGTGCGGTCAGTCTCAGAATGGACTAAAACGGTGAGGCAGGAAGCCCAACTATAAACAATCTCGCTAGCCAGGCGGTAAGGCGAGACGACGGAAAGGAAGGGTTCTAAAAATATGGGGAGGTGGGTACAGGATATGTATAAACTATGCAAATCTAACTCTGTGTGAGTACCACGGACCGATGTGTAAAAATAAAAATGTGTATGTAACAATGCATGCTAACAAGCATAAATCAGCATATATATTGCCACAAAGCCCACAAAAGGAACACCGAAAGGAGCCCAAATGTGACAATAGCCATGCAGACAAATATATCTGCATGCATAGGTGTAAGAAATGTGTAGTGGGTGTCCTATGTGTATGAGAGTGATATGTTCATACCCTGGGGGGACAGCAAACCCAATTGGGCAATAAGACAATTCTCAAGGGCGAATCGGCTGTGATTGCTTGAGTGACAGGAGGCAATGCCAGTAACTTGCATGTCCAGTTTGCCACTATGGCCAGGGGAGTTGAAATGGGCAGACACTGGGCTGCCAGTCTCTCGCCCAACATCATGAAGATGCTCACAAAATCTGTCACTCAAGCATCGTCCAGGGTGTCCGGTTAGCGCAATCGATAGGCGGTTGGCTTACCACGGCAACAGCCGGGGTTCGTAATCCTGGCGAGGACACCTGGGTTTTACTAATTCCCTAAAAATTAGTAGGAGCCGCGATAGCTCAGTGGTTAGTGAACTGGACTAATACGGACAAGGGGTAGGGTTCGATCCCAACCGACGGCTCCGGGTTCACCCAGCCTTAAATGGGTACCGGATTTTTTCTGGGAAAGTAAAAGCAGCACGGGCGTAATACCGACCACATTACCCCAAAAATCATGTGCTGAAGGTCTGTAAAATATAGGGTCACTAACACCATATTTCCCTATACGCCACTTGGCGTGACGGGGGGTACTTTACTTTACTTTTTACTAAGCGTCGTCCACTTTCACCCACATACGTCATCTGGCAATGCTTACATATTATGGTGTAGATGATATTCCGTGACACACAAGTGAAACCCTCCCTGATGTTGAATCGCTTATTAGGGAACAAGACCGAATCGGTGCAAAGCACGTAGTCACAAGTTCTGCAAACTCGACGTCCACAACGAACTTGCATTGAACGATTGCATTGGCAACTTTCATAAATCCATCAAAATTACATCTTATATCTCTACCTCGTCCATCACTTGTCTTGATCTGGTCGTCTCCCTTGGTACCTCCAGCCTCCACGCTTCCGTCTTCTGTAAACCCACGGACGCCCACTGTTGTCTTCTCTGCACCTCGTCTCGTCCATCTCTCTGCAGAGATTCCATTCCATATTCTCAATTATTACGACTTCGTCGTGTCTGCCGGGATGATCAAGATTTTCTCCAACAGGCCCACCTGATGTTAAGTTTCTTCAGGCGTCGTCTCTATCCTGATTCGGTTCTCCAATCTGCCTTTAAGAGAGCGCTCGATATTCCCCGTCCTGTGGCACTCACCCCATCCACCCGCCGTCCCTCTGATAGGACTATATTCACCCTTACCTACCACCCCCACAACTTGGCTGCTGTGGGGATCCTTAACCGGTATCGCTCCATTCTCCACTCAGATCCCACTACCCTCCTACTTTTCAGTGATCCTCCTATGGTTGCCTTCAGACGTGACAGGAGTCTGAGAGACATTCTTGTCACGAGCCGCCTCCCCCGCTCAAACCACAAACACCTTGGTACTGTTCATTGTGGACGTCGAGTTTGCAAAACTTGTGACAGCCCAGTGTCTGCCCATTTCAACTCCCCTGGCCATAGTGGCAAACTGGACATACAAGTTATTGGTATTGTCTCCTGTCACTCAAGCAATCGCAGCCGATTCGCCCTTGAGAATTGTCAATAGGGTTCGCTGTCCCCCCAGGGTATGAACATATCACTCTCATACACATAGGACACCCACTACACATTTCTTACACCTATGCATGCAGATATATTTGTCTGCATGGCTATTGTCACATTTGGGCTCCTTTCGGTGTTCCTTTTGTGGGCTTTGTTGCAATATATATGCTGATTTATGCTTGTTAGCATGCATTGTTACATACACATTTTTATTTTTACACATCGGTCCTGGGTACTCACACAGAGTTAGATTTGCATAGTTTATACATATCCTGTACCAACCTCCCCATATTTTTAGAACCCTTCCTTTCCATCGTCTCGCCTTACCGCCTGGCTAGCGAGATTATTTATAGTTGGACTTCCTGCCTTGCCGTTTTAGTCCATTCTGAGACTGACCGCACTCTGGAACACAGGGAAGTGACCTCTTTTTTTATTTTCCACTCTTGAGTGTCTAGCACATTATCGCCATGTAGTTAGATTTGTTAATATACCCTTATATATAATTTGTGTGTTTGTTGTTCGTCCAGCTGAAGGCCTCTTGGCCGAAACATTGACTTTTGTTTCGTCCATTTCCACGTAAAGCTGTCACCATACCACTTTTTTCCTCTTTTTTTAGTATTGCTTTTATCAACAGTTTTACAGCAGCTTCACATCTCTACACATCTTGGTGCACCTTGATGCCTTTACCTCTACAAATTAATGGAAAGATAATCAATAACCTAAGATATGCTGACGATATGCTGTACTACTAGCAGAAAACCCTAAAGATCTACAACAATTATATATATATATGGCCCTTTTCGTCTTGTCAGACGGTCTAGTGGAGGCTATTGCGTATTTTTTTGAGGTATTGTTTTTGCCGAACAGCTTCTCTCGTGGCTAATTCTACCAATGTTTGACAAACACACGCGGTCACATAATGAACAGGTCAGGCTCGCTGGTCCACAGGGTTTACCATCCTTTTTCATGAGTCTCTTCTCTTCTAAGTCCTGTCTTAGAACAGTCTCAAATGTTGTTATACCGTTCCTGATACGTGCTCTCCATGATGTGCGATCACTTGCCAGATGTTGCCAGTCGTTTTCACAGATGGAGAAGTCTTTCAGAGATGATTTGCAGATATCTCTATATCGTAGTTTAGGTCTGCCGATTTGTCGTTTTCCGTGTTTTAGCTCGCCATATAGTATTTGCCTAGGAATGCGTTTTTCTTCCATCCGTTGGACATGCCCCAGCCATCTTAGCCTTCGACTTCTGAGCATCAACATGATTGTTAGGGTCTTAGCACGTTGCAGGACAGTTAAGTTGGTTATTTTGTCCTGCCATTTGATGTGCATTATTTTGCGGAGACATCGCATGTGGAAGACATTTAGTCTTTTTTCCTGGTTTGAGTATGTTGTCCAGGTTTCGGATCCATATAGTAGTGTGCTAAGCACACAAGTTTGATATATTAAGAGTTTAGTCTTTTGAGTTAGTTTCGTGTTGTTCCATGCCCTTTTTGTGAGTTTGCCGAAGGTCGTAGCTGCCTTACCAATTCGACAGTTTATTTCTTCATCAAGAGAGATGGTTTGCGTAACTGTGGATCCAAGATATGTTTCTTCCTCATTTCACTTTGCCTACTCTGCCTGGGCACAGGATATGGAGATAGTGCTTTATTACAACATATACTACAACAATTACTTAATGAAATAAACATGACAAGCAAAAAATATGGACTAGATCATCATCATCAAGCACTGGGCCTACTGGCGTAGGTGATCATGTCTCTCCACAACTTTCTATCTCGGCAGCTATTTATCATTTCTGTTGTTGACCTTCTGCCAAGCCATTCTCTTAAGCTGTCTGTTATTTTTTCTCTTTGCTTCCCTCTATCTCTTCATCCCTCAATTTTTCCAGTTGTTACAATATATTCCAGTTGTTCTCTTCTCATTACATGGCCAAAAAATGATGATTGTTTCTTCCTAATATTGGAAATTAGCTCTCTAATGGACTAGATATGAATATCAAAAAGACATGATCATAAACAAAGAAAATACTCAAAACCCACAAGTGGATATCAAAATTGAAGGAATAGACCTGGAGATAGTTCAGAACTACAACTACCTTGGACATACTATAACCAGTGATGGAAAATGTACAACTGAAATAAACAAAAGAATAGGAATGGCAAAAAGTAATTTTAATGTCATGAAGAACATACTAAAATAACAAATAACACCTGGGCTAAAACTAAGAATAGCAAAATGTTACATCTTCTCAATATTCCTATATGGTGCAGAAACATGGACATTAGACAAGAAAACAGAACAGAGAATTGAAGCCTTTGAAATGTGGATATATAGAAGAATAGGTAGAATTGGATGGTAGGAAAAGAAAACAAACGAAGTCTTAAAACAACTTAAAATGAAAAGAGAACTACTAAGCACAATTCAAACAAGACAAATGCGATTTTTGGGCCATGTTAAAAGACACAACAGCCTACTAAAAGTAATCCTGGAGGGGAAAATACAAGGTAAAAGAGGCAGAGGCAGACCAAGACTAACATGGACGAGTAACATCAAAAGATGGACAAATCAGCCTATGACAACCTGCACCATCAAAGCAAGAGACAGAGCAGAATGGTGCTCCATGGTAGCCAGCCTTTGTTGTGGAGACGGCACGCGATGATGATGATGAACATATTTTTTAATGACCAAAGGCCTGATTTTATGGGTGATGTGGTCAGTATCACGTCAGGTTGCCATACTTTCCCAAAAAATCTAAAAATAGCATTTTTTTTTTTTAACTTTTGATACACAGCAGTGTGTTTACACTAGGAGAGACATGGGGACTCGGATTTCTAGGCTTTGGTTGATTTATGGCCTGAAATTTGACAGCTTGGTCCAGATGTGTTATATTGTTTATTGATATGGCTGCCTTAAGTCTGTCAGCAGGCTCGGCTACCTCATAGCATTATTTTCTGTGTTTCCCAAGTTACAAAGGCTTGTTTGATGTCAGCCAACGACTGAGGAAAATTCCCTGGTCACAAAAAAAAAAAAGGAAAAGCTATGAATTTCTTGAAATTTGCTGAATTTTTGTCCCATTGTACGAGATCCTATCTCATTCTTCTTCTTTCTTTTACCCCCGTCACGCCAAGTGGCGTATAGGGAATGTGGTGTTAGTGACCATAAATTTTACAGACCTTCGGCACATGACTTGGGATAATGTGGTCGGTATTACGCCCGTGCCGCTTTATCGTATCTCATGCAATGGGGAAAAAAATCCAACACTCAGAGTTCACCGAAAGTAGCAATTAGGAAGGTACATATGATGGGAATGTCTGATCATGTTAAACTAAAACTCTGAAGAATGTGTATTTTGATTCTGTAATTTTGACTGTGGTATCGTAATCTAGGGTTAATAAGGAAGCAAATACTGTAAATGTCATCATCATAATCTTTCCAGTGTCATCAAACGTCACATAGAGCTTGCAGTGTACATAGAGCTTGTATAAGCTTTTGTTCAGTCAGAAGTAGCTATTCAAAGTCAATAAGTTGATGCCTGCTGTCCTTGCTTCTCTCATACGTGTTCATCTTAGTGTCTCTAAAGGTCTGCATCTTTTCTTTTTTTGCGATGTTGCTCATCTGAGGGCTTACTTTGTGGTTCTCTTGTTATTTCTTCTCAGCACATTGAAGACATGCGCTCATTTTTTTTTTTTGCTATGTAATTTTTGTATATAAGTATATCATGTGTTTACATACTTGACCAGATATATTAACTTGTCATGCTACAAATCTTGAGAATATGAGTTTGAATCATGCTAGGATCAACAAGTTTTTAACTGTCAGGGGCAATAACAAATAATTAAAACTGATGTGAACACCTTGTGGCAACTGCACTGGATACATGGCCATTATTCTTTATTTAAATAGTCCCCCTTGGCAGACCCCACAAAGAGGTAGATTCCACAAAAAATAGGACAGTTTATTTACTTCCTAACATGTAAAAAAAAATTGGTTAAATTATGATATTATCCAATTTCATTTGAAATTGTGTATGAAATCTTTGAAAAAAAAATAGAGAAAAGAAAAGGTCGTTTTATAGATAATGAGCTGACAGTTTATGTACAGCAGTGGCTTGTGGACTTGTCTATGGTGGACTTTTTTTTCTGGCCTTCACCTGATGACTACTAAAGGAATGGATAGACCTTCTTATCATTTGCCATTAAAAGGATGTCAAGTTGGCATAGATGCACTGTGTTGCAGTTTACAGCAGAATTCTGATCTTTGCAACTTATGGCCCAATACATCTGACTTCAGCACTGCATTTTTGTGTAATGGGTTGCCTTCCCTCTCAACCCCTATTCACTTGGCCAGACTAGACTGGGGTGTCTGTTTTTATGGGTGTCACGGGAGAGGTGGAGCGGGATCTAGATCATGAATAGTTCACAGATCCTGGCACAAGCTGTCAACTATGAATTGCTGATGGCTTTCAGTACTGTTGCTGACAAACCAACAACGAATAAAAGATTGGGTCCAATCCCCTGACTAAATGGCTTCTAAGTTAATCCAGCCATAAATGAGGAAAATTGTTTCTGGGAAAGAAAGCCAGCCTGGCATGGTGCTGTCCGCATTACCCAAAAATGTGTCAATGGTAAAAGAATAAAACATACGTGGGTACTAATACGATATTCCCTATATACCACAATTAATATATGGCAGGATCTTACTTTCCTCGTTCTTGTAAAAAAATAGAGGATGATGTACTGATGCTCTAATCACACTAAAACAGCTGGCAGAAAATACAACAGAACACAATCAAAATTTGTACATAGCTTTCACTGACCAACAAAAAGCATTTGATTGAGTAAACAGAGAACAACTGTGGGAGATACTAACAACATACAGAGTAAGCCAAAATCTAATCAACCTAATTAAAAGTCTCTACATCAACAGCAGCTGCACAGTTAGAACAGCAGCAAGATACACAGACCACTCTGAAGTTAGATCAGGTGTAAGACAGGAGTGAGTATTAACTCCCCTATTGTTTATTACTTACATGGACTATATATGTAAGCAGACAACCCATCAGAGACAGAGGACATTAACTAGCTTCTTTTTGTGCTTGATCAGGCACTAATACAGGAAAAGAAGAAGACCTACAAGAACACTTAAATAAACTCAACAGAACAGGCACAAACAACAACATGAAAACCAACATCAACAAAACAGAAGTCATGAATAATCGCAAAAGAGAAACAGAATATCAACATAACGATGATGGCAAACAACTAAAATATGTGGAGGAATTTAAATATGTAGGAAGTCTAGTAACAAATGACAATTCATAAACATCAGAAGTAAACTCAAGATGCAACAAAGCCTGTCAAATCATCCACCAGCTATCATCTCTATTGTCCAATAGAGGCAAAATGTGTACTATACAATACAATCTTTATTCCAATGTTGTGCTACCAAAGCCAGACCTGAACCTTAGATGCAAGAACAATAAGAAAAATAGCCTATGCTGAGATGAAATTGGTTATTGGTTATGGAAGGCCTCGGTATCACTGCAAACGAATCAAAATCCATAATTGCTCAACCGCCCGTGCCAGTGGAATCATCCGAATTACTAACTCATCTCCCAAACAAAGAAAGGCAACTGTAGCCCCCATCGTAGCAGTCTCAGCAAACGCCAAAAGACATAAGGCGAAACCGTGCAGAAAGTGAACACAGCCAACTGTTCCCTGTCATACGATATCATCATTCATCACAACAAGCGGGATATCGAAACAGGATCAAAATGGATGAGACACACAGCTTACGGTGTGCACAGAGCACTCAACTCGTAGCTCCTGCAACAAGTCGGACTTGGAATATGAGGAAACTGCAAAAAGGAACACTTTTCAGACATAGCCTTCAATGGTTCCTGCCGCCTATCCACCAAATACCATGGAAGTTCGCGCCCTCCCGAAAATGATGATCGTCGTAGCACTTGATGATGTTAAGTGAGATGAAATGTGTTAGATGAATGACAGGAAACAGCCTGAGAGATAATATCAGAAATAAAGAACTGAGAAAAAAGCTAGGAATAATTCCTGTCATAAAGTACATAAAGAAGCAACAGATCAAAATGGTTTGGTCACATGATTAGTCAGAAAAATCAAAACACAACACAACAAGCCTTCAATAAATGTTGTGAGAACATCAGACCCAAGGGCTAACCACTGAAAAAAGATTGTATTGTTGGAATATTAGAAACACTAAGAAACATAACAGCAAGAGAGGCCAAACGAAGAGCAAAAGACTGCAAATTATATCTCCCTTCAACGCTGAAAGGCAAATGAGGAAGGAAAGAAGAATATGAACAATTCATTATTTTTTCTTCTATTGTTGTTTGCTAATTTCACAAGTGCAGTTATATTATGATTCTCACAACTGTTTGTTTTCGTCTAAAAGTGGCATTTTAGTTCTAACCATGAACATTTTGCAGCATTTATGGATGAAGATGTCATGAGCTTAGTACATTCCACTATCTCTTTAAATTGATAATTTATGGAAGTGGATTCGATTTATCATACTAGACAACAAAATATACAATCTCTACATAAAGTCAAGAAAACAACAAAAAATTGAAGCCCATGAAATGTGGATTTATAGAAAAATAGGAAGAATTGGATGGAAAGAAAATAGAACAAACGATGAAGTCTTAAAACAACTAAAAGTGAAATGAGAACTACTAAACGCAATTCAAATAAGACACATGAGATTTTTGGCGCATTTTAAAAGACACAGCAGTCTACTATGAGATAAAAGTGGAAGAGGCAGACCTAGACTAACATGGACAAGTAACATCAAAAGATGGACAAGTCAGCCTATGACAACCTGCACCATCAAAGCAAAAAACATAAAGGAATGGCACTCCATGGTAGCCAACCTTTATTGCGGAGACAGTACTCAATGATGCTGATAAAATAGTCACTATTTTTTTATGAATGATACTTTAGAAGTCAACACAAGTAGCAAAAAGATCAAAGACTGGCAAATAAAGGTTTTGGGGGGGATGCAATTTTTAAACCACAAAAGTTTTTACATTTTAAGATACAGTTTCTTGTAATCACTTTGAAAGAAGAAATGTGTATTTTAACCTCCTGGAAAGATACAAATGGATAAATCTACTAAAGTATCAAAGACAAATAACTGTGTCCTGTATCATCTGTGCATATCTCACCTCATATGTGTATATAATTTCCCCTCATAAACTAAATTTGTATATTTGCTATTATTTCAAATAACATAAACAATAACATAGCAAGTACAATCTAAGAAAATACATACCAAAATAAGAAGTGGTGACAGAACATACCAGCAAGCAATAAAGAAAATATTTGGCTTGCTGCCTGTCATCTGTCGAATGTTTTCTGCCAGATTTCTTGCACCTGTTACAAGTTAATAGCTGTTTAGTAATTTTATTTATATTTATGTTGCAACTATTAACCGTTTCATTTTCATTTATATTTATTTAGCAGTATTCTTTTGAATACACACTTTCAATGTTTTTTTTTCTGTTTATTCTTCTACATTTGTATACTGAGCTTTATACACCACAGTCCACTTCTTCTCTACCATCTGTAGTTTGAGGCTACCTTCTTAGCCTTTGACGTTTAATACCATCCTAATTATTATTTCCCGTGTGTTACCGGGGCCTCATTATGAGGGAGTAAAGAATAGTGACACTGTGACCTTCCAGGCATGTCGTAAGAGGCGACTAAGGAGGTTGATCGATGGCTTGACAAGCTGTCATTGTAAAAAAGTATTGTTATGGAAACAGAGCCATAGATTTTGGAAGCAGTAATCTCTGCAGTATGTGCCACTTTGGCATGCAAGGTATCTGTTTTTAAGATTGTGGTTCTGCCCTATGTGCCTCTTCGGCTCGAAAGGACAATAGAAGATAGATAGAATTATTATTTCAGCTAGGAAAGAGAAAAAGAAGCGCACCACATGAGACACTGAGAAGAACATTTGCAAAGATGGCAGACATTTTGTTGAGTACATTTAAAAGCTCTCCGAAAACAGAAATTAATGGCTGCAAGTTGAACTGGACTGCTATGAACAAAAGTGCAGGTTTCATTCTGATTGATGACTCCTAGGTTCACCTGTCTTAAATGGATACTGGATTTTTCAGGAAAGTAGGACAGACTAGCGTGATATCAGGAAAAATTAAAAAAATAGAAAAAATGGTATGTTAGAAGCTTTATGTGATAAGTAGACGACACAGATTAAACGACATTTCGGCCCAATAGGCCTTCAGCAAGAACAAACAAAAAAACACACACACGGATATGTAAGTAAAACTAATCCTACATAGCTAGCCAGTAACGAAACATCCAAAACAAAAATAATCGAAATATGTTAAAGAAAATAAAAATGTCTTCCCAGCGTGATATCAGCCTCATCACAAATAAAATGTGTTGTTGGGTCATTGTCACTTACACAGTATTCCCTATAAGCCTTAAGGAGTGAAGAGAATCATTCTTTACACTGGAAACAATGAGTCTTGACTGCTATGGAAGGATGTTAAGCGTTTCATTATTTCAGCTATCTATTCTCATTTTTGTCATTAATTTTTATTCAATTTTTAAATTCAGTTTGTTCTGGTCTTGCTCATGTTAATGGAGATTTAGTTGAATTCTGCATCTCACCTCTGTTTTACATCTACCATCTGAGGTTAACATTGTTCCCAGATATTTAAATTCATTTACTTGTTTCAATATTGTTCCACTTGTCTTTATTGTGCACTGCAGTGATGTCCTTTTCTGAGCTATACTTGCCTGATTTTTGTTTAGTGCTGAATTGACTTTAATCTGGTACAGAACTATTCAAGTCTCAGTGGCTGAGTGGTTAATGAACTCACCACTGATCAGATGGGTCCACGTTCAATTCCCAGATGTTGCAAATTTTGTTCAGGCCGACAACGTTTCAGGGTTCACCCAATCTCTAAAAATGGGCACCAGAGAATGTTAAAGAAAATAAAAATGTCTTCCCAGCGTGATATCAACCTCATCACAAATAAAATGTGTTGTTGGGTCATTGTCACTTACACAGTATTCCCTATAAGTATCAATTCCCAGATGTTGCAAATTTTGTTCAGGCCGACAACGTTTCAGGGTTCACCCAATCTCTAAAAATGGGCACCAGAGAGTTATCAAGGTATGGAGGGAACCTTTACTTACCAAACTATAGTATACACTGATTTTTGCCTGACACTAAACTAACCATACACTGATTTTTGCCTGACACTAAACTAACCATACACTGATTTTTGCCTGACACTAAACTAACCATACACTGATTTTTGCCTGACACTAAACTAACCATACACTGATTTTTGCCTGACACTAAACTAACCATACACCGATTTTTGTTCAGTACTCTAAACTACTCCCCCGGTATCACTGCAAACGAATCAAAATCCATAATGGCTCAACCGCCCATGCCAGTGGAATCATCCGAATTAATATCTCATCTCCCAAACAAAGAAAGGTAGCTGAAGTCCCCATCATAGCAGTCTCAGCACACATCAAGAGACAATACGGCAAAACCGCAAAGAAAGTGAACACAGCCATTTGTTCCCCGTCATATGATATCATCATTCATCTAAGCAATCGAAATATCGAAACACAATCAAAATGGATTAAATACACAGCTCATGGTGTGCACAGAGCACTAAACTCAGTAGCTCCAGCAGCAAGCCGGACTTGAAATTTGAGGAAACTACAAGGAAAACTTTTCAGACACAGCTATTAAAAGTTCCTGCCGCCTATCCGCCATATTGACTGGTATTCCAATGATGACGTATACTGTAATCAACACAGAACACACTACTGCGCACACTGAAGAGGATTTCAGTTCACATGTACATAATCCGCTTCACCAGCAAAGATCCCAACAGTGGAACTTCTTATCTATACACTTATCTGCATTGGAAAGATAAAATTAACCATCTTTCTGGCAAAAAACGTAACAGAGATTCTTGTTGTTGTCAACTAAAGGATTTTTCTCTTGGTCTGCTCTACCACCCACCCTTTAAAGGATGTTAACTGGATGCAGATTCAATGTGTTTGTTTAATTTTCACCTTTTGATCAAACACATCTTTGTCAACATAGTGTTTTTGAGTACCAGGTTGTCTTCCCTCACAATCCCTATTCACTTGGCCAGACTAGACTGGTTAGTCTGTTTCTAGAGTCACAGAAAGTGATGAAACAGGATCTGGATGGTTCTGGTTCACCAATCCTGTCACAGCATGCAGTCAACTATGAGTTACTGACCACTTTCAGCTGTGGTCTTTTTTGATTCAATTCCTGAAGTAGTTTGCCTGTTACTTTCAGTCACTTCTGTTTTTAACTAAAAGTCTTATTTTTCTGTATTCACTCTCTTTTGACCACACCAGTCTTTTCCACAAAGTTAGAGGGGCTGACACAAGTTGTCCTTAGTTATCAAATTGGATGAGGCCAACCATGTTATAATTTATCCACTCATGGAGTCAACAGTTTGCTGTGTCAAGTCAACAGATCACACATTGATCTCTACAGACATTAACAGGAGACTCACCATAAAACCAACAAATGCCTATGACCTCAAAAAAGGCTAGTACCATCAGTGAGAGTGCTGCAGCATAATAGTCGATGAGCTGGAAGAAATAGAAGCCTCCCTGAAGAAGATTAAAACATGTTAACAAGATTCTTTATTGAAAAATACAAATGGAAGGGAGGAAATATGATGCCAACATACATGACTGTACAAAACGATTAAACAATTAGAACATTTATAGGTGATGTGGTCAGTATCACACGAAGCCATTCCACCTTCTCAAAAGAAAATATCTGGCATTCATTTGTGGATTTCCATTGGGTGGACCCGCTGTGTTATTTAAAAAAAAATTGTCACATTTAAAGACTGTGACTGGATCCACCAGGTCAGCAGATGAATAATTTGTTCAACATTACATATACGACTTTAGTTATCTTGGTAGATAGTGTGCTGCAAGCAATCATTAAATGTCAGCAAATGAACAATTTGTTCAACATTACATATACGACTTTAGTTATCTTGGTAGATAGTGTGCTGCAAGCAATCATTAAATGTCAGCAAATGAACAATTTGTTCAACATTACATATACGACTTTAGTTATCTTGGTAGATAGTGTGCAGCAAGCAATCATTAAATGTCAGCAGATAAACAATTTGTTCAACATTACATATACGACTGACTTTAGTTATCTTGGTAGATAGTGTGCAGCAAGCAATCATTAAATGTCAGCAGATGAACAATTTGTTCAACATTACATATACGACTTTAGTTATCTTGGTAGATAGTGTGCAGCAAGCAATCATTAAATGTCAGCAGATGAACAATTTGTTCAACATTACATATACGACTTTAGTTATCTTGGTAGATAGTGTGCAGCAAGCAATCATTAAATGTCAGCAGATGAACAATTTGTTCAACATTACATATATGACTTTTGTCATCTTGGAAGACAGTGTGCATGCAGCAAGCTATCATTAAATGTCAGCAGATGAACAATTTGTTCAACATTACATATATGACTTTTGTCATCTTGGAAGACAGTGTGCATGCAGCAAGCTATCATTAAATGTCAGCAGATCGTCAGGTGTCAATAAATAGCTTCACTAACACATTCATTATTTAAATGGCCTAAACTGTCAATTCAAGGGAACATGGTCCTAACAAATTATATACTAAATTTTAGAGGGACTTTTTTCTCCCCATTGAACTAACATTTATTTTTTCTTACCCTTGACAGAAAATATGGAAGTGACACTGTGTGCATTTCACATTAGACCCCTCTAGACTCCACTTCAACATGCTCCAAATGAAGGCTGTGACCTTACATTTTAAAACAAAGCTGAGTTGCAGTGAATACTAGAAGATGGATGAGATACTCTAATCCCCAACTATCTTAGAGTTACTCCTTCTGGAATGTTATGTATGGGTTTACTCCAGCAGCCTTTGCCTCTCTACTGGGTCCACTCACAAGACAGCTGTGTGAGAATGCTACTGTTAACAATTGGTGATTGTTGGAACAGTACTGAAATCAATGACCTAATTAGGATGTGCTTGTTAATGAGAACTATATATATAGTTTTCGATCAACACGAAAAGATACTGTCCACTAGCCTGAAAAAATACAAAAGGCACTTAACAAAATACTGTTAACGTTAATTCACCGTGTGAAAGCAATATAATACAAGTAAACAGCTTTCAGGGGAAAAAATATGGTGTAAGCACAGGCACCATCTTAATACATAATTCAAACATTACTCATATAATACAATCATGGTAAAAGTAAAGTAAAGTACCCCCCGTCACGCCAAGTGGCGTATAGGGAATATGGTGTTAGTGACCATATATTTTAGAGACCTTCGGCACATGATTTTTGGGGTAATGTGGTCGGTATTACGCCCGTGCCGCTTCACTTTCCCTGAAAAAAATCAGGTACCCATTAAAAGCTGGGTGAACCTGGAAGCCATCGGTTGGGATCGAACCCTACCCCTTGTCCTTTGTAGTCCAGTTCACTAACCATTGAGCTATCGCGGCTCCCCAATACAATCATGGTGGGCTCAAGAAATATTGGCAATAAACAGCTATCAAGCAAAACAGAGAAATTAGATATAACTCTATAACTCTAACAGGAATTTTAAAATAAGTATCAGTGCCATTTTGGACTTCCGGTGTGTGACTGTGCTGGCAACACGACACAATTTTCGATGGGAGTCAAATTTAAGTTATAAGTGAATTTCAATGCCCGTAGAAACAGAAATTCAAGCGTTCTTGTGCTATTTCAAATGGATTTTATATGTGATTTATATAGTTTGTGCGAATAGTACCATACATCATTGTGCTATTACGATATTACGATCACGAACGAAAATGTCAAAAAGCGGGAAATCTACAACAACACAAAGAAAACAATCAGAACGTTTAATAGGCACTTGGAACATCTGCGGATTAGGGGATAAAAGTACAGAAATAGTTGAATTTATGAAGAAAAGGAATATAAAAATCTTAGGATTAGCTGACACAAGGAAGAGAGGTAAAATCATTAAAGAAATACACCAAAGCTACACACTCGTCACGAGCGGAATTAACAACATGGCGGAAGTAAACAAACACGGAGTCGGTTTCATTATCGAAAGTAATACTGCCAAAAATATACTAGAAATAGATTACATCTCGGAAAGAATTATAAGTATCAAATTAGCAGAAAAAGGAGGAAATACCACTTATATTCAAACATATGCTCCATGCAACGACACATATAGTGAGGACAGCAAACAAGAATATTTTGATGAACTATCAGCCACAATAAATAAAGTCAAAGACACAGAGAAATTGTTTGTACTAGGAGATTTCAACGGTAGAGTAGGACAAAGGAGAACACCATGGGAATTATACCTAGGACCATTTAGTGACATTAGAACAGAGTGTAACAGTAACGGTGAACACCTACTAAATATTTGTGCAGAACATGATCTTTATATAACAAACACGTTTAATCAGCACAATCATAACCAAATACTCACTTGGTATAAATGGAATGACACGGACAAGGCCTCCCAAATCGATTTTATTTTGACTAGAAGACATCAAAGGAGGGACATAACAGACTCAAGATCTATACCAAATGCAATATTAGATACAGACCATAAGCCTGTTTTACTATGGCAGAAAAAATGGATTAGGAAACTACAGATGACAAGACCTCAAGCACAAAGAATCGATCTAAAAGCAATAAAGAATGTAAACATACAAAAAGAAATAGAAGAATCCGTAACCAACAAATACCAAACCCGAATACAACCTACAAACATAGAAGAAGCATGGAAACAGTTTAAAGAAGGTCTAATAGAGTCAACACAAGAGAAATGCGGTCTGAAAAATATAGGAAAGAGCAGAAAGAAACATACAAGATGGTGGAATGAAGTAGTTAAATCAGCAGTGAAACACAAGAAAGAAAAGTATAAAACGTGGCAGAAGACAAAAACAACAGAAGACTACAATCACTATAGACAAGCCAGAAATGATAGCAAAAAGATCCTAGAACAAACAAAAGCAGACTCATGGAAAGCATTTGGTGAAGAATTAGCAAAAACATGTAGAGAAGAACCCAGAGAATTTTTCAAAAGTGTAAAAGCAATGAGAGTAAGAAATAATGATTATAACCCAACCACTATAATAAACGACAAGAAAGGTAGACCAATCAGCAGCAGGAAAAACATAATAATCAGATGGAGAGAATACTTTAAGGAATTATTAAACCAGGGAAATACAAACGGAAATACAGAGTTTAAACATAGGCAGTATGATGAACAGGAACCGAATATACTTAAAGCAGAAGTAGAATGGGCATTGAAACAGAATAAAAAGAACAAAGCAGCTGGTATAGATGGAATAACGACAGAAATGCTACTAGCCTGTAAGGAAACAGCTATAGATTGGCTTACTATCATATTCAATATGGCTTGGGAAGAAAGAAAAGTCCCAGACGATTGGCAAAAAGCTATCATTGTCCCATTTTGGAAGAATAAGGGAAGTAAAAGGGAGTGTGAAATGTACAGAGGAATATCCCTATTGAGTCAAGTTGGTAAAATGTTTGCTAAAATATTAGAGAGGAGAGTAAGATACATAATAGAACCACAATTAAGTAATAATCAATTCGGATTCAGAAAAGGCAAAAGCTGCACTGATGCTATATTTACATTGAGACAACTATGTGAAAAAACAATAGAATATGAAAGAAACCTAAATATAGTGTTTATAGATCAGGAAAAAGCGTTTGACCGTGTGGACAGGAACAAACTTTGGCAAACTTTAGAAACATACGGGGTAGCAGGACAACTACTAGAAAATATAATAGCACTATATAAAAACAGTCAAAGTGCCGTCAGAACATCGGAAGGTCTGTCAGAATGGTTTCAGGTTACAACAGGAGTAAGACAAGGATGTGTCCTCTCACCACTCCTCTTCATCATATATATGGACAAAATAAATCAGGAAACAACCAACAACAAGGACAAATCAAATAATAACATAGAGGTAGAAAACTCCAACATCAATGAGCTACTCTTCGCAGATGACCAATGCCTAATATATGAGGATGAAAACCTGCTACAACAGCATTTAACATCTCTAGATAAAAGCTGCACAAACTACAGTATGAAAATTAACACAGCAAAAACAGAGGCTATAAGAATAAGCAAATTGAGACACCCATTAAACATCAAGATCAAAGACAAAGAAATAAAACAAGTAGAGGAATTCAAGTATTTAGGCGCAATGTTCACAGAAGATGGAAAACTAGACAGAGAAATTGACATGAGAATACAAAAAGCAAATGCTGTCACATACCAGCTTTCACCATTGTTAAGACATCCAAACATTTCTATGCCAGCTAAACAACAAATGATAAATAGCATCTTCATACCAACTTTGTGCTATGAAAGTCAAACATGGACCCTTTCTAAATCCCATTTAAGAAAGATCAATACATGTGAGATGCGTTGCTTGAGAAAAGTAACAAACAATACAAGATGAGATAGAATACCAAATGAAACCATAAGAAAAATGGTAGGAACAAAACCCTGCCAAGAATATATAGAACAACAACAACTTAAATGGTTCGGCCACCTGGTCAGAATGAATCCTCACCAATCACCATCAAGGGCGTTCTTCTCGAGAATGCATGGGAAAAGACCAAGAGGAAGACCCAGAAGAAGATGGATAGATGCAGTGACAGAGACATGTAACAAAAAAGGAAAATCACTAATTCAGACAATTCGAGCAGCACAAGAACGACAAATAATATAAATCACGACACCTTTTAGGTATCAGTGAAAGAGAAAGAAGAAAAAAGAAGATCAGTGCCATTTTCTCTGGGAAGTGAGTATGGCCTGGTGTAATGTTTACCTCACCAATATGTGTGCAGTTGGTCATGAACAAATAATGATATTAAGTCTGTATTCTCCATATGCCACAAGGTGTGACAGGTACTACTGCTTTCATACTGCAGTGTTATCATACTATACTGCCATCACACCCCAGCGTTACCTTACACACTCTACTACTATCAAACAAAGGGTAAAGGCATACAAATACATAAAAATGCAATGCAATGCTGCTGTACAGTGGGTGATAAAAATAAAATGAATAAAGAGGTTATGGTAACAGCATAGGTGAGGGACAACACAAAATCAAAAGAAAGGTGCGGCTTAGTAGGCATTTTAGTTGGAATAATGGATACAACACAATAGCTAGTAAAACTACATAGCAATAATATGCTAGACAACCTGAGAGGAAAAGGTAAAGGTAAAGTACGAGACTTGAACCGGCGTCTTAACACGTGAGTTTGCACCCATATGTGCTCGACTGCCTATCCAGAAATGTTAGGAGATTTCTGTATAGTGTTGCCTCAAGCATCGAAACTCAGATGCGAGGCGACATTCCTCACCTTCCCAGGGTAATACCCTGGTACCCATTTCTGCCAACGGCTGGATCGACCGTGGGGGTATTTTTTTTTCAACCACAAGTACAATTCCCACTGCTCCCAGTGGGAATCGAACGCGGGTTGTCTGAACGTCGGTAGTCCAGTCGGGTGCCTGAGAGGAAATAAATATATTCTAATGACTGCTCTGAGTGTACTTGTCTGAAATTTACAGGAGACAGCAGAACTCTTTATACTGTACAGAAAATGTTGATAACCACCTTTACATCCAGCGGAGTACCGATTCTAGACAAATCTGGCATGATGCTAACAGCAACCACTGAATAAAGACTTACAGGGCTGAACACTTCAAAGCAATTCTTAACCATCCACTACCCCACAATTTAATAGACTTTGAAGCTGAAACACCAGCAGCAGAATTAGATATAAACTTAGATGACTTCACCTTGAGTGAAAGAGACTTCTTTAAAGCTTATGGCCAACAACAAGGTTGCTGGTGAGGATTAGTTAACAGCTGAGATCCTCAAGGCATTGAACAGCTATAATTTAATACACCTCCAGAAAATGTTCAATGTCATTTGGAAAGCAGAGAAGGTGCTTCAAATATGGAAAAAAAGGAATCATTGTCAAGATTCCAAAAAAAGGGCAATCTCAGAGATTGTAACAATTGGAGAGGCATGACTCTTTTTTTTGTCAGTTGCCTCAAAGTTATTCTGCAAAATCATCGTGAGTAAAATAAAGGATTCAATAGATACAGTAATACATGAAGAACAAGCTGGGTTTAGAAAGGGAAGAAGTTGCCTTGATCACATTTTTATTCTAAGACTTATATTGGAATAGCACATTGAAAAGCAAAAACCCCTCATACTTAACATTATATATTATCAAAGACGTGTATGACGGCTATATATGTGCAGTTTTTACGGAAGAAGGACTGAGCGAATGTTTCCCAATAGAAACTGGTGTTAAACAGGGATGTATTTTATCGCCCTTGCTATTTGGAGTTAGTATGGACTTTATAAAAGAAAAGGAGACTTCATTTAAGAAAAAGAGTTCTTAAATGTTTTGTAGAGCCAGTCTTAACATAAGGATGTGAATCATGGACAATGGGACAACAGACAAAAAAATCACTGGAGTCTGTAGAAATATGGTTTTGTAGAAGAATGTTGAGAATACCATGGACAGCTAAGAAGAGTAATGAAAATGTTCTGAAAGAGGCCAAAGCAAAAAGAGAGCTAATTTCCAATGTTAGGAAGAAATAATCATCATTTTTTTTCCATGTAATGAGAAGAGAACAGCTGGAATATATTGTAACAACTGAGAAAATTGAGGGACGAAGAGATAGAGGGAAGCAAAGAGAAAAGATACCAGACAGCTTAAGAGAATGGCTTGGCAGAAGGTCAACAACAGAAATTATAAATAACTGTTGAGATCGAAAGTTGTGGAAAGTCATGATCATCTATGCTAGCAAGCCCGGTACTTGATGATGATGGTCTTCTTAACGAAGAAATGCTGCACTGGTAACAAAAGCATCAAATGGATATATGAAGACCAGTTGGAGGAACTTGACTTTGCTGATGACATAGTCCTCATCAGCAGCCAGATAAAAATGATGCAAGAAAACACAAATGCACTATCATCAACAGTCAGTAAAATAGGGCTTGAGATCAATCATGAAAAGACTAAAGTCATGAAAAGCTTGATTCCTACAGATGACAAAATATACATGGAAAACAAAACAGTGGAAGAGATTATCACTTGTCGTGGAAGTTTGCATTGATAGGTAAGGGGATACAAGCAAAGAAATTAGAATCAGAATAGATAAAACAGCAATGTCTTTCAGAAGCCTTGAAAAGTTGTGGAAATCAAAACTCATCAGCACAAACACAAAACTTAGACTATTCAAATCAAATGTATGATCAACCCTTACGTATGCGTGTGAGAACTGGAAGACAACAAGAGATATAGAAACAAAGTTGAAGGCATTAGAAAATAAATGTCTAAGGAAAATACTTGGTATAGCGTGGAACGAATTCAAAATAAATGAGGAAATTAGAGAAATCGCCAATCAACCACTAATATTTTCAGTAATCAAGAAAAGACGATGGTCATATGTTGGACATGTGATGAGAAGAGATAATAACTGAATAACAAAGGAAACCCTCATGTGGGAAACAACAGGTAAGAGGAAAAGAGGCTGACACAGAGAAACACTGAGAAGAACTTTGATCAGGGAGGCAAAGGCAGCAGGAATCAGCTCACTCAATGAGATCGAGATGCTTGCACAGAACAGAGACAAATGGCGAGATTTGATACAAGAACTTTGCAAGGATTGAGACTGCTAGAGAGAAAATTTCTAAACAGGGAAAGAGTATCTGAGTCTATGCCATATGGGCCGACTATGGCTTGAAAGGTCGATAGATACTCTAATGCTTTCGTACTCCAGTGTTATCATACTTTACTGCTATAACACTCTATATATTTTCATATTTTAGTGTTATCATACTCTTCTGCTATCATACTCTAGTGTTATCACACTTCAAATCATGAACTGATGACAAAATCCTGATGCCACATACACACATAAAATTATAACATTTACATGTTAATACCTGAGTAATGTTTGGAAGCCCAGCAAGAAAAGATATAAAGCACACAATTCCAACAAGAACTTCTTTCCTCTTGAGATAACGTTTTACTGCAACTGAAAAATGGTCTTGTATCGTGGTCACAATTACTTCAACAGATGCAAACTGAAATGTGACATTAACAAATTATTTCACAAGTCATAGCAATAACTTGCCCAAAGACAAATCGTTTATAAAAGATTAAAAATAGCCAGTCTCTACAAGTGATGTATGTTTGTTTGTTTGTGAACACCAGATATCACTAGCGAATTCGAAAGGGACTGAAATTTGCATGAATATTCCTTTCTCCTACTTTTTGCACTGGTAGCCCATATACTCAGGTGCCCCCGCCATACAGGCAGATATTCTCCGACTTCAGAGGTACTCTCATATTTTTTATCGTCGAGAGTTTTAACATTTTTGGTAGATTTTTTCCTGTTAATTTTCCCTGGGCAGCGGCCACTTTTTGGTTTACTCTTTTTTTATTTTCAACTGTAAAGGGTTCTCTAACACGTAATAAAAAGAGGAGTAAGACAGGGATGCATCCTATCACCAAGCTTGTTCAATCTATACACTGAGCAAATCTTTAAAAACATCACAGAGATGTCAGGCTTAAACATTAATGGGAAGATAATCAATAACCTAAGATAAGCTGATGGTACTGTACTACTAGCAGACAATCCTAAAGATCTACAACAATTACTTGGTGAAATAAACATGACAAGCAAAAAATATGGACTAGATATGAATATCAAAAAGACTAAAACTATGATCATAAACAAAGAAAATACCCAAAACCCACAAGTGGATATCAACATTGAAGGAATAGACCTGGGGACAGTTCAGAACTACAACTACTTTGGACAGACTATAACCAGTGATGGAAGATGTAAAACTGAAATAAACAAAAGAATAGGAATGGCAAAAAGTAATTTTAATGTCATGAAGAACATACAAACATCAACAAATAACACCAGGATTAAAACTAAGAATAGCAAAATGTTATGTCTTCTCAACATTCCTATATGGTGCAGAAACATGGACACTAGACAAGAAAACAGAACAGAGAATTAAAGCCTTTGAAATGTGGATATATAGAAGAATAAGTAGAATTGGATGGAGAAAAAACAAAAACAAACGATGAGTCTTGAAACAACTAAAAATGAAAAGAGAACTACTAAACACAATTCAAACAAGACATGCGATTTTTGGGCCATGTTAAAAGACACAACAGCCTACTAAAAGTAATCCTGGAGGGGAAAATACAAGGTAAAAGAGGCAGAGGCAGACCAAGACTAACATGGACGAGTAACATCAAAAGATAGACAAACCAACCTATGACAACCTTCACCATCAAAGCAAGAGACAGAGCAGAATGGTGCTCCATGGTAGCCAACCTTCCGTGTAGAGATGGCACTCGATGATGATGAACATGTGCAAAATGCACATGGGACCTCCTCTTTTTTGCCATTATCTGAGAGAGCTAGACATCGAATCTCACTACCCAGAGATCAGGGGAGGTTAAAGCCAGGAAGAAACCAAGGATTACATTCTTTTTAAAAAGACATTTGTAAACCACCTGTGATAGGAATTAAACTCCGGATCATACAATGTAACTTAGTTTATGTTTCTGTACTAATTATGAAGATAGATAACAAGTGAGAACAAAGTGTTGTTGAAAGTTAAAATATTCATATTGTGAGTTATCAAAAAAGATTGACTGTGCAATGAAGGCACCATCCGTGACAGTTGAGAGGCAGTACTTAGACTATTTTATTGCATATCATTTAGAAAGGAGTTTATTTGATCTCCACTGTGAAGTTCCAGTCTACAGTCCTGTCTTTGTAGAAATGTTGCTAATGCCAAATGAAGTATAATCACACCTGGCTTAAGGTGCAGATCATGAGAGTTGCAACTCTAATCATGGCTTATTTTCATCCAACCATATTCATCCAACATTAAACTATTATCAGTTAAACTTTGTTGTTTTTTTTTGTTTTTTTTTTTAGTGTGCACCCATTAAGTGAGAACAAATGCATTGTGTCACTAATTTATGAACTTTAGGGTAATGTCATGGAAGTCATAACAACTGGGAACAACACATCAATAACTATGACAGAGCGAGTCCTACATAACCTAATAGACAGACCTAGACGTGGAACCCTAATGACAGACAGGAGAGACAAATAGCTAGTCCCAACCGAATGACCTTGAGCTGATAATAGAAAATGAGAAAATAGGCAGGGAAAATTTAATTCCCATGATGCAAGCTAAAGGCTATGACCGACCAGCCAACCAGATCGAACAAGTTGGTAGGTTTTTACTCCGCCCAAAAAGTGTTACTAGATGACAGTGGACCTTTGGTGGGATGGTCAGAGAGATAAAGCCTAGGTATTTGGACCATGACCCAGTTTTTGAGAGTTTCCCTCGAATCATGCGCCAAGACGTGATGCCATTATTGACCTTAGGTCAGGCGCAACGAACATGTGACTGGAATTGGGTGTCATGCACAACTGAAGGAAAAGTAAAAAAAGACTTATGGATATTCTTCGGCTACTCCACAACCGAGATAGACACCTTGGCCAGAGACAGAAATGACTCTAGTGTAGAAACAGAGAAGATTAAGATTTCTAACAAGTTATAGATATAAACATTAGTAAAAAGATATTCATCAGTTGTGTGTCTAGAGCTACACAGCTTAGGGTAGCAGCAGCTATATAATAGATGCTTTATAAGAAGAAGATTGATTCGAAGACACTCTAGAATAAAGATATTAGTATGAGCAGCAGCTATATAATAGATGCTTTATAAGAAGATTGATTCGAAGACACTCTAGAATAAAGATATTAGTATGAGCATACTAGCCAATATTGTGAGGAGTGTGTATTTTCACCTGTGGTAGCCTACAAACACTCTGAATAACCACAGAAAAAAACATAAGAAGCAAACGCAAACAAACTCAAGATGAATTTATATAAATGTAAGTCCTTGCCATTTATTTGATTATACCTCGAGTCTGTTCAAAGATTTGACAGAAGAGGCATGCATGGTGGTTGACCATTAAAAGTACGGCAAGAGAGGAAGTAAAAGAAATCTTCAGCCTAATTCTCACTAATTTGGAAGCCCAGAGTGAGAAAAAGCCATCAGCAGCCACAAGGCTTGAGAATACCTTCACACAGTTATATGACAACTACTAATACAGATTAATAGTAGCCAATAATAAATATCACCTTCAAAATTAACAATTATATTACCCCATTACAACCAAACAAACATACTGTTGTAAAATGGCTTACAAAGAGAGTATAAACATTAGGTATATAGAGCCAATCCACACAAAAATCAATATTGCTATGAAGTCATTATTCATCTATTTCACTTTGAGCTGAAGATGGCACATAGGGTAGTATTTCTAGACTATCCATGTCCAATGATCTTTGCTATCAAATGTCAGACCTTGCATAGAACATGCATTTTGTCTTGCCACATATTTCTGTTCTGGGAGAGTCTGTCAACCTCAGCAAGGGAGCTGATGTCTAGTGTTGTTGCATCTCACCTCAGAGTTCTTTTCAGTGTTTCTCTATGTTAACCTTTTTCTTTAACCTTCTGGCTTCCATATGAGGGTTTGCTTTGAGATTCTCTTGTTACTTCTTGTCATCACATGGTCAACATATGATCACCTTCTCTTGATCACAGATGATATTTTTTGTGTGCTTAGATGGTATTTTTTGTTAGATTGTGAAGAAACTTGCTATTGTAGAGAACGTATGGACATATAATTTCAGGGTATATTATGTGAAGTTGTTACAAGGGATTGTGTATCTATTATATATATATATATATATATATATATATATATATATATATATATATATATATATATATATATATATATATATGTGTGCAATTTAAAATATGTAAACTGAGACATCTCTACTGCCATAAGTTAGTAAGATAGTTGTGGTGTAAAATGTTCTAAATGTAGACAGAGTTATGGTATATAGGAGTCTCTCCCATCAACAAGTTATGTCCCTCCATCAGTAAACTCGGCAACATTATCATTATTAATATGTGGAACTTCCAAAAATAAAAACCTGTACAGCCAGACAAGTGCAGAAGAAACCACACAAAATCTGGATAACACAAGCTGAGACAAGCATGACATTATAGACACCTGTTTCATGATATGCAAGTTGTCACTGATGCATATAAGGAATGTATCTGATCTTCTACTTCTTCTGCGGTCATGGCTCATTCAGAGTAGGATTCTGGACTTTCTTATGAAGGCAGCTGTCTGTTTAAGTGATTCAGTTGCCCCGTATAGTTTCTCTTCCAGGGAGGTGGGTGTGGACCACATTGTTCTTCTCAGGTCTGTGTACTGGGGGCAATCCTGTAGAACATGTTTTGTTGTCATGTTGTCCAGGGTACAGTGGCATTGGCTGGTTGTATCTATTTTGAGTTTGTTGAACATGTGGTTTCTCATTCTGTTGTGGCCAGTGCGTAGGTGAAATATGATGACTTGATCCCTCCTTGATAGTTGATGGTATCCGTCCCTCTCGTTATACTTTGGGTGTTCTCGTTTCCATTTTTCATGGTACTGGCCTTTGATGATGGATTTGGCTTCATCGTAGCTGATTAGACGGTTCTCTTGTGGTAATCTCCCTCCCTCTTTAGCTAATTTGTCTGCGCGTTCGTTCCCGTGTATATTACAGTGTGATGGTATCCACTGAATGACCACTCTCTGGAAGTTATTGCATAGTTGGTCTAGGGTTGTTCTCAAGTCATCTAACTCACTGTTCCTGGGGGTTTTTAGAGCTGCTAGGACTGATAGTGCATCAGTTAGTATCACCAATTTCTTGTGCATGTTATTTTTGTGTTGGATGGCCAGTTTTGCAGCGTCTTTGAGGGCTTCAGTTTCAGCTTTATAGTTGTTTGAGAATTTCCCAGTAGCTATTGACTTGGTGATCTCATTCTGGTTTTTCAGCCTCAGGAACACACCTCCTCCTCCATTTCTGGTGGCATTTGTAGCGGAGCCATCTGTGTATATGTGTGGCCAGGAGTCCTGTGGGTAGTTGCTGTTTGTGTGTTTTTCTGCCATGTGTTTTCTCTCTTTGTCTGTTTGTGTGCCTTTTTTCATGATGGATGTATCCGATCAAGAGAAGAACAAAGACACATAGGTGAGGGATATACCTGAAGCCATAGTGTTACTCTATACAAGTAAGATAACTAATTTTAATTAAAATTAAGTTCTCTGCAGAGAACAGAACCTGATTGTTAATGCTCTCATCTGCAAAGACACTGACATTATGATTTAAACAAATGGTTCTGTAATGCAACATCAACAGTGTGCCAGGGGTTCTCTGACAGTGGTCGGCCTACCTAGGCATTAGCAACAAGTAGTTTAGTGAAGGCGATCATGGCAGTGACAAGAGCTTTTATCTGGTGCCACAAAATCACACTTGTGTCTGTTGAGTGACTCGATGAGCCTGATCTACAATTTACATCTAGGCTCCATCTGCAGACAATGTCCAAAGTCTGTCCAGATATCAAAGATGTGCACTGTTACCTTCTTGTTATCCCAGGTCATGCCAATATTGAGTGCAAGTCTGTATAGAGGTCACTGCACTGTTACCTTCTTGTTATCCCAGGTCATGCCAATATTGAGTGCAAGTCTGTATAGAGGTCACTGCACTGTTACCTTCTTGTTCATCCCAGGTCATGCCAATGTTGAGTGCAAAGTCTGTATAGAGGTCACTGCACTGTTACCTTCTTATTATCCCGGGTAATGCCAATATTGAGTGCAAGTCTGTATAGAGGTCATTGCACTGTTACCTTCTTGTTATCCCAGGTCATGCCAATATTGAGTGCAAGTCTGTATAGAGGTCATTGCACTGTTACCTTCTTGTTATCCCAGGTCATGTCAATATTGAGTGCAAGTCTGTATAGAGGTCATTGCACTGTTACCTTCTTGTTATCCCAGGTCATGCCAATATTGAGTGCAAGTCTGTATAGAGGTCACTGCACTGTTACCTTCTTGTTATCCCAGGTCATGTCAATATTGAGTGCAAGTGTGTATAGAGGTCACTGCACTGTTACCTTCTTATTATCCCGGGTAATGCCAATGTTGAGTGCAAGTCTGTATAGAGGTCACTGCACTGTTACCTTCTTGTTATCCCAGGTCATGCCAATATTGAGTGCAAGTCTGTATAGAGGTCACTGCACTGTTACCTTCTTGTTCATCCCAGGTCATGCCAATGTTGAGTGCAAAGTCTGTATAGAGGTCATTGCACTGTTACCTTCTTGTTATCCCAGGTCATGCCAATATTGAGTGCAAGTCTGTATAGAGGTCATTGCACTGTTACCTTCTTGTTATCCCAGGTCATGTCAATATTGAGTGCAAGTCTGTATAGAGGTCATTGCACTGTTACCTTCTTGTTATCCCAGGTCATGCCAATATTGAGTGCAAGTCTGTATAGAGGTCACTGCACTGTTACCTTCTTGTTATCCCAGGTCATGTCAATATTGAGTGCAAGTGTGTATAGAGGTCACTGCACTGTTACCTTCTTATTATCCCGGGTAATGCCAATGTTGAGTGCAAGTCTGTATAGAGGTCACTGCACTGTTACCTTCTTGTTATCCCAGGTCATGCCAATATTGAGTGCAAGTCTGTATAGAGGTCACTGCACTGTTACCTTCTTGTTATCCCAGGTCATGCCAATATTGAGTGCAAGTCTGTATAGAGGTCACTGCACTGTTACCTTCTTGTTCATCCCAGGTCATGCCAATATTGAGTGCAAGTCTGTATAGAGGTCACTGCACTGTTACCTTATTGTTATCCCAGGTCATGCCAATATTGAGTGCAAGTCTGTATAGAGGTCACTGCACTGTTACCTTCTTGTTATCCCGAGTCATACCAATGTTGAGTGCAAATCTGTATAGAGGTCACTGCAATGTTACCTTCTTGTTATCCCAGGTCATGCCAATATTGAGTGCAATAAAAGAGCAGAAAGACTGCTCAGTTCAGAAATCATATCAGATGGCAAGCAAATGTATTTGGGAGATATCATTAACAATCTGTGAGAGGTGAGTAGAATGAAAGACTTTGAAATAAGTGAAACCACATGAGAATCTAGACTGCTTGAACTTTGAGTGAAGATTCGCAATGCCAGGGTGAGTGATATTCAGCATAATAAGAGGAACTGTCAACCAACACCGAACTGGCTCAGTTAGTTACTGTGTGCTGAAGAACATTTTAAGCAGTGGATTAGAACCCCTATGGGAGTGCCCAAAATGTAGCGATGATGATCTTAACATAACATAACTAATTCAGTGAAGGAGAAACAGAAAGATTGGTTAGAAAATGAAAGAAGCTACCAAAGGTTTTTGTTCCCTGTCTCTCTCTTGATTTTCCTTATTGTTTTACCACCAGGGGTTCACTGAATTGCTCCATCTGGCAAAGATTTTGCAGCATTTTTTTTTATTATGGTCAAGCTAGAGCCACTTTATTTTCTGGATTTCAGTGAGTGACTATATAAAGTTATTATTTACCAAACGTAACATGCACTCAAGCAAGGCTGTTCTTTTTACCTACCTGGCTGTCAATACCCAGACAAATGAGCATGAAGAAGAAGAGAAAAGCAAACAGCTGTGAGACCGGCATGGTATTAAAAGCTTGTGGGTAAATAACAAAGACTAAACCAGGCCCTGAAAAGAAAAAGCACAGACAAGACATGATCATCAGAATTATTACATGGTAGCTAATAACAAAAAAAGATTTAATAATTAGTAATGAGAACAGTAAAATTGTGTTTCAATTAGCAGTACACACATGAAGTTAACACAATTATACCTGTCAGTGTGTAAGGATTTGCTATAATGTGCAATATTCCTTTTCTATACTTTCTATTGTATGGCCTTAAATACCATTTTGTTAGGTTTTCAACACTCACACACATACTAGAGTCCCTTGACATTTCTATAAACAAGATAAAAACCCTTTCACAGGAAGTTTTAAAAAAAAATGTAATTCAATATGACAAAAGGGTTCAAGGAGTTATACAATTATGAATGAATGATGCTTTCAGTAACTGCTGGTTGTTGTCTTGCTTTGTTCTCTATCCTCATTTGTCTTGTGCATAAAGAACAAAACTGAGCGCTCTTGGCAGTGCTCTTTGGTTCGCCTCATACATTGAGCAGCATCAGATATTTTATTTCTCAGGCTTTTGGAAGGTCTTCCTTTTCCATGATCACATCTAGTTGATAATGCTTGTTTTGGAATACTTTGTAATAGTAACTGCACTATATGTCTAAACCATTTAACTTGTTGTCTCTGGATGTAACTCAGGAATCGTGTTATTCCTATTCTTTTTATAATTTCTTTATTTTTTATTTTTTGTCTCCAATTGTGACATTAGGTATTCTTCAATGACGTCTCATTTAACCCTTAATTATGATACCTATCTATGGCCGAACGATGTTAATATTTAAGATACTGAAGTTAAAATTACTACCACTTAATTGTAACATTAGGAGCTCTAAAATTAGTGTTTTCTTTGAACTTTTTGTCATATGGTTGTGTGTTTATATATCTGCATGCTGTTGTTGCCTTTCACATTAATCTTCTTTTTAGTGTTTCTCTAGGTCAGCTTATTTTTCTTTTCCCCTCTGGTTCCCATCTGTGAGTCTGCTTTGAGATTCTTTTATTGTCCTTTTCGTCACATGGCCAACATATGCCCAGCTTCTTCTCTTGATTATAGTAAATATTTTTAGATTCTTCCAAAAGTTGGAAATACTGCTAGATCCTAACTGGAATTTGTCATTTCTGTTTTCAGAGTCAAGATTTCTGTTTCAACAACAATAGATACTCTACGGTGATGGTTTGTTAAATTGTCAATCAAGTGTCCATAGAAAGATGAAGAAAAACAAAACCCTCCATCTTGGACCGGAACAGGAAAAATGTTAACACTACCAATTAATATAAACATTAAATATCATGAAGAATATACAGTACTTATTCTTCTTCTGGAACTTTTCCCTGGAATCCCCAGGGGAAAAGACAAAGAGAAAGACCAAGAAATTCTTGGAAAAGACAGACAGAAGCAGTGATGAAGATGATAGGGAAGACATGGAGTGATCTTAAAAGAATGGCAAGACACAGAACGACTTGGAAAGTGTTTGTTGAAGACCTATGCTCCACAGGGAGCTGAAATGTAGAAGAAGTGAGAGATTCTTCTTCTGTGTACACTTCTAGACATCAATAAGTTCAAAGAAAGCATTCATTAGCTCAACACTGGTTGACTTCTCATACAGCTTGTCCTGGAATGGTACCAGTGATAGCCACTTGGGCCTTCTCTGATAATCACATGTAGTGCATGACTGTAACAGATGGTTAACTTTGCCTGTTCCACAGTCACATTTATCAGAGCTTCCATATGGTATAATATCAAAAAGGCAGCAAAATTAAAAATTCAGAGGATATGTGTTCTCCCAATAGCAATGTATAGTTGTGAATTATGGACAATCTCTCGAACAACAATGAAGAAAATTAGTTCACTTGAAACAAAATGCTACAGAAAATCCTCAGCAAACCTTGGATAATGAAAAAGAACAGTGAAGACATATTAACCCTAGATTACGATACCACAGTAAAAATTACCGCATCAAAACACATCATCATCATCATCGAGTGCCATCTCCTCATCAAAGGTTGGCTACCATGGAGCGCCATTCTGCTCTGTCTCTTGCTTTGATGGTGCAGGTTGATCAAAACACAAATTCCTCAAAATTGGACATTTTTCCATAGTCAAACATGACCCCCTTCCGCGTACTTCCTAATTACGACTTCTGGCGCCCCCTAAGGGTTTTATTTGTTTCCATTTCTGTTGGATATTTTTTTTAGATCATGAGATACATCATTCAATGTGAAAAATGTCAAGAAATTTGTCTATTTATTTCAATTTTTTTATTTTTATTTTTTGCTGTGACCTGGGAAATGTCCTCGATTATTGGCAGCTATCAAACAAACCTTTGTGACTTGGGAAACACAGCAAATAATGCTATACTAACACAAATCAACCTGAGACAGGAATTTTGAGAATCTGTGTTTTGACTAGTGTAAACACACAGTGTGACAATAGTTCAGATAAATTACTATTTTTAAAGCACCTAATGTTACATTCAAGTGGTAGTAATTTTTACTACGGTATCATAACTGGGAGAGTTACAGATAGGTATCGTAATCTAGGGTTAAAAAAGCTAAACACTGAATAAAACTGGCTTATAAGCAAAAAATTTCAGAGGAAATTAAAATACTATAGCAACATCAAAGACAGTAGGCAGGAAAGAACTATAATGACAGACAGACCAAAAAGGTGGTTTCAAGACATCAGAGACCTTGAACTTGTGACAACAGAAGAAGTGGGAGATCTGGCTAGAGACAGAGATTCTTTCAGGTGGGCTATGATTAGTGCATTGTTCTGCAAATGACAATCAAATCACTGATGACTAATTAATATTATTAATATATTACTAACAATACAACATCAGCAGTTATAATAAATAATGCATTCCATTTTTTATCTTCAAATTTATATCAATTGTTAAAACATGTCTAAAATTATCAAAATACAGATTCATTTGGGTTTCTACCATCAGTGAAAGAAATCACGCTGAAAAAATAAGTTTAAAAAAAATAATTTTTTTTTAAAGTTAAAAAAATTTTTTTTTTTAAAGTTAAAAAAACGTTTCCCCTCACATCACAGGGCCAAAAAAATGATGACTGTTTCCTGCACGTGTTGGGAACAAGTTTTATTTTTGCTTAATGTCTCATTACTTGCAGCTGTCCATATTATTCTTAACCCGTCTATGGCTCAAAAGGTAGATAAGATAGAGAGGCAGGCAGGCAGGCGGGCGGGCAGGTGGGGTAGGCAGGCAGGCAGGGCAGGCAGACAGACAGATAGATAGATAGAATGCCACTTCATTTGGGCTCTTACAAATTGTTCAAAGCATTTCTACTCACCTTCCTCAACAACATCCTCAACTCCCTTATTTTGATTTAATGCCAGATTTCCCAGAATGGAGAAGATGGCAAAACCAGCCAGCAGGCAGGTAAATGCATCAACAAAAGCCAGAGTTAGAACATCCCTGAGGAGTCAATGGTCAAATTAGACAAGATAGCCATGGCTTAATCACACAGCCAAAATGTACAAAGAACTTCTGGATCAAGTGTCACCTAAGTCTCACATTATTTATTATTTAATTAATTTTTTAAAAATTTGTAGTTCACTAATTTTTATTAATTATAAATTGTTATTGTCTTAAAACGTAGTATTTCCTTGATCCGACCACGCATCTTTTGAAATGATTTGAAATGTGGATTTACAGAAGAATAGGAAGAGTTGGATGGAAAGAAAAGAAAACAAACGATCTTCTTCTTCTTTCTTTCCTCATCTGTCTTTCAGTGTCGAGGGGAGATATACTTTGCGGTCTTTTGCTCTTTTGGTCGCCTCTGCTGCTGTTATGTTTCCCAGTGCTTCTAATATTCCATCGACCCATCTTTTTCGTGGTCAACCCTTGGGTCTGGTGTTCTCACAACGTTTGTTGAAGGCTCGTTGTGTTGTGTTTTGTTCTTTCTGCCTTGTCACGTTGCCAAACCATTTTATCTGTTGTTTCCTTATATATTCTATGGCGGGGGCTATTCCTAGCTTTTTTCTCAGTTCTTCATTTCTGATCTTATCTCTCAGACTGTTTCCTGTCATTCGTCTAACACATTTCATCTCTGTAGAGGTTATTTTTCTTATTGTTCTTGCATCTAGAGTCCAGGTCTGGCATTGGTAGCACAACGTTGGGATGAAGATTGTATTGTATAGTGCTCGTTTTGCCTCCAGAGTTATTTCCTTGTTGGACAATAGTGGTGATAACTGTCCGATGATTTGACAAGCTTTGTTGCATCTTGATTCTATCTCTGCTGTTTGAGAATTATCGTTTGTCATTAGACTTCCTAGGTATTTGAATTCCTCTGCTTGTTTTAAAACAATGAAGTCTTAAATAACTAAAAATGAAAAGAGAACTACTAAACACAATTCAAACAAGATAAATGAGATTTTTGAGGCATGTTAAAAGACATAGCAGCCTAATAAAAGTAATCTTGGAAGGGAAAATACAAGGTAAAAGAGGCAGAGAAAAAAACTAACAAGGATGAATAACATCATAAGATGGACGTCAGCCTATGACAACCTGCACTATCAAAGCAAGAGACAGAGCGGAACGGCCCTACATGGTAATCAACCTTCGATGCGTAGACGGCACTCAATGATGATAATGTAGTACATCTCTTTTTTTGTTTTATCATTTCATTTTCTATCCCCCTTTTTATTTCTCCTAGATTTACTAGTCAAGCTCATTCTAGATGTAGTAGAGTTTATCTTTATTCTGTTGTCCATTTGTGTTGTTCTAGTTTTCCGAGGAAGGACGCATGTAGGCCGAAACATGTGTATTTTGTTGCATTCCTTTTTTGTAAAGCTGCCACCATATCTTGTAGGAGTGCACATTAAACCCCCTCACTTGCTCTTTGCTACCAGCTTTACCACCGCAGCACTGCAATTATTTGTCTGTTCACTACTTCCCAAATGTACAAAGAGATTGGCAAGCTAAATAGGATCAAAGAATATAGAGAAGTCAAGTGTACAAAGAGACCAGCTAACTAAATAGGATCAAAGAATATAGAGAAGTCAAATGTAACAAAGAGACCAGCAAACTAAATAGGATCAAAGAATATAGAGAAGTCAAGTGTACAAAGAGACCAGCTAACTAAATAGGATCAAAGAATATAGAGAAGTCAAATGTAACAAAGAGACCAGCTAACTAAATAGGATCAAAGAATATAGAGAAGTCAAATGTAACAAAGAGACCAGCTAACTAAATAGGATCAAAGAATATAGAGAAGTCAAATGTAACAAAGAGACCAGCTAACTAAATAGGATCAAAGAATATAGAGAAGTCAAGTGTACAAAGAGACCAGCTAACTAAATAGGATCAAAGAATATAGAGAAGTCAAATGTAACAAAGAGACCAGCTAACTAAATAGGATCAAAGAATATAGAGAAGTCAAGTGTAACAAAGAGACCAGCTAACTAAATAGGATCAAAGAATATAGAGAAGTCAAGTGTACAAAGAGACCAGCTAACTAAATAGGATCAAAGAATATAGAGAAGTCAAATGTAACAAAGAGACCAGCTAACTAAATAGGATCAAAGAATATAGAGAAGTCAAATGTAACAAAGAGACCAGCTAACTAAATAGGATCAAAGAATATAGAGAAGTCAAGTGTACAAAGGGACCAGCTAACTAAATAGGATCAAAGAATATAGAGAAGTCAAATGTAACAAAGAGACCAGCTAACTAAATAGGATCAAAGAATATATAGAGAAGTCAAATGTAACAAAGAGACCAGCTAACTAAATAGGACCAAAGAATATAGAGAAGTCAAGTGTACAAAGAGACCAGCTAACTAAATAGGATCAAAGAATATAGAGAAGTCAAATGTAACAAAGAGACCAGCTAACTAAATAGGATCAAAGAATATAGAGAAGTCAAATGTAACAAAGAGACCAGCTAACTAAATAGGATCAAAGAATATAGAGAAGTCAAGTGTACAAAGAGACCAGCTAACTAAATAGGATCAAAGAATATAGAGAAGTCAAGTGTACAAAGAGACCAGCTAACTAAATAGGATCAAAGAATATAGAGAAGTCAAATGTAACAAAGAGACCAGCTAACTAAATAGGATCAAAGAATATGGAGAAGTCAAGTGTACAAAGAGACCAGCTAACTAAATAGGATCAAAGAATATAGAGAAGTCAAATGTAACAAAGAGACCAGCTAACTAAATAGGATCAAAGAATATAGAGAAGTCAAATGTAACAAAGAGACCAGCTAACTAAATAGGATCAAAGAATATAGAGAAGTCAAGTGTACAAAGAGACCAGCTAACTAAATAGGATCAAAGAATATAGAGAAGTCAAGTGTACAAAGAGACCAGCTAACTAAATAGGATCAAAGATAATAGAGAAGTCAAATGTAACAAAGAGACCAGCTAACTAAATAGGATCAAAGAATATAGAGAAGTCAAGTGTACAAAGAGACCAGCTAACTAAATAGGATCAAAGAATATAGAGAAGTCAAATGTAACAAAGAGACCAGCTAACTAAATAGGATCAAAGAATATAGAGAAGTCAAATGTAACAAAGAGACCAGCTAACTAAATAGGATCAAACAATACAATGAAGTAAAATGTAACAAAGAGACTAGCTAACTAAATATGATCAAATAATACAATGAAGTCAAATGTAACAAAGAGACGAGCTAACTAAATATGAGCAAACAATACAATGAAGTCAAATGTAACAAAGAGACTAGCTAACTAAATATGATCAAACAATACAATGAAGGCAAATGTAACAAAGAGACTAGCTAACTAAATATGATCAAACAATACAATAAAGTTAAATGTAACAAAGAGACTAGCTAACTAAATATGATCAAACAATACAATAAAGTTAAATGTAACAAAGAGACTAGCTAACTAAATATGATCAAACAATACAATAAAGTTAAATGTAACAAAGAGACTAGCTAACTAAATATGATCAAACAATACAGTAAAGTTAAATGTAACAAAGAGACTAGTTAACTAAATATGATCAAACAATACAATGAAGTCAAATGTAACAAAGAGACTAGCTAACTAAATATGATCAAACAATACAATAAAGTTAAATGTAACAAAGAGACTAGCTAACTAAATATGATCAAACAATACAATAAAGTTAAATGTAACAAAGAGACTAGATAACTAAATAGAATCTAACTATACAATGAAGTCAAATGTACAAAAAAGACTAGTTAACCGAGTTTATTTTATAAGGGTTAAAAATAGAAGGGGAAAGATCTTGTAGATTGTAAGACACAGAAACTGTTACCAGCAGTCAGTTGAAGGTCATCTTGTGAGAGTCATAGTCCAGATCTTTGGTCACATGATTACAACTGACAGTCAGCCTTCTATGTCAGATATTTCAGAGTCACTTTTGCTAGCCATCAAAGAGAGAAGGTTGTATTAGATAGGAGAATTTACTGGCAAGAATCAAACAGTCAGCCTTCTATGTCAGATATTTCAGAGTCACTTTTGCAAGCCATCAAAGAGAGAAGAAGGTTGTATTAGATAGGAGAATTTACTGGCAAGAATCAAACAGTCAGCCTTCTATGTCAGATATTTCAGAGTCACTTTTGCTAGCCATCAAAGAGAGAAGGTTGTATTAGATAGGAGAATTTACTGGCAAGAATCAAACAGTCTGCCTTCAATGTCAGATATTTCAGAGTCACTTTTGCTAGCCATCAAAGAGAGAAGGTTGTATTAGATAGGAGAATTTACTGGCAAGAATGGGCAACAATCCTGAAGGCTGACAACACCTACATTCAGATAGTAGTAGATTAGATAGACTCCAGTGTATAATAGCATCCATGATTCATCATCATCAAGTACCATGCCTGCTGGCATGTCACTCTACAATTCTCGATCTCAACGGTTATTTATCATTTCTGTTGTTGACCATGACATGGCTACAAAATGATGATTGTTTCTTCCTAATATTGGTAATTGGCTCTCTTTTTGCTTTGGCCTCTTTCAGAACATTTTCATTACTCTTCTTAGTTGTTTATGGTATTCTCAATATATATTCTTCTGTAAAACCACATTTCTACAGACTGCAGTGATTTTCTTGTCTGTTGTCCTATTGTCCATGATTCACATCCATATGTTAAGACTGACTCTACATAACATTTCAGAACTCTTTTTCTTGTTTCTATTGTCAAAAATGGATTACACAGTATCTTCCTTATATTATGGAAAACTGCTTTTACCTAAGCCATTCTGCATCTCACCTTTGTTGTACACCTGCCACCTTAGGTTAACAATGTTCCTAGATATTTAAATAAATTTACCTGTTTTAATATTGTTCCACTTGTCTTTATTGTGCATTGTGGTTATATCTTTTTTCTCTGCTGCTACAATTACTTCTGTCTTTTTGCTATTGAGGCTGAATTATTTAATTTTGCTTTCTTTGACTATAATGTCTATCATTTCTTGTAACTCATTTTCACTCTTAGCGATTTAAGACTATCAACAGACACCTGAGGTTATTTATAAGACCTCCAATTTTTATTGCAGGCATGTCCCTTATGGATCTTAGAATAATCTCACTACACTAAATAAATCTGGTGACAGCACACACATCCATGATTACAAAGACAGCATCAGTTGGGACAGAGTATTAGAATTGATTGGTCTGTCATGGACTGTGTTAATAACCTGAGAGGTTTATTAAACTTAAGATATAGCAAATGATTTGCAGTTTTGTTGTAGAGATAGGAAATTCATAAGGATGAGATAGTAATGTGGTTTGAATGCAGAGATCTTGAAATTGCTATTGTTATGTTGTTACATCAATAAACTTATGGAGAGCTGGATGGATATGAGTCAGTTTCCTGTCATTTGATTCCGTATGAGTTGCTGTGTTCGATGTTTCCATGTTACGACAAAATCTATCCATTCTCTCAGTCAACTAGATCATGCAGTCAGTCACTAAGATGACAGATTTAAAGAAAAGCCCACACTGCATAAATTATCATCCACCACAATAAATGCATCACACTATTATATAAATAGGACCAAACAATACAAAGAAGTGAAACGTAAAAAAAAAAAACAGTCTCATAACAATGTTAAGAAATCAAAACATTGACATATTTAGTAAAGTAAAGGTTTCATAAGTCTTGCTAGGCATATAAGGGATATGGTGTTAGTGACCATATTGTCCATGACCACAGCACATTATTGGGTGATGAGGTTGGTATCATGCCAGGCCACCTTTGCTTCCCAGAAAAATCTCTGGTACCTATTTTTAAAGGTGAGGTGAACCCTAGTTGGTCCACACACAAAAAATCTGCCACTTAAGGGCACACTTAAGAATGAAACTCAGACCCTTCTGACCAGGAAGCAAGCACACTAATCACTCAGCCATTGAGGCTGATATATTTACACTGACAAAAAATATACTAAAAGTATGTAAAACCATTTTTTAAAAATCAACACAGTTTAAATAATGAGAGAAAAACATAATCAGAATCACTCTAATTAGATAAAGAAGTGATGTACTACAGACAAGACAAAAATGAGTGAAGATAAGACAATCAAGAACTTAAAAAAACAATGACAAATAATGAATGAAGGAAATAACAAACAAGGATTGAATGAAAAAGACAATGACTGAATAAAATAGAAATATAAGGACAGAAGAAAGCAAATGTAGATTAAAGGAAATAAGAAAACCAGGACTGAACAAAAAATAACAAAAAAGAAGAACAGAAGAAATTAAAAAAATGGAAGGAAATCATAAGACAAAAAAATGATATAGCAAAATCACCAACACCTCAACTCAAACAATATCCTCCACCATTCTCCCTGCTTAACAACTGCTATCCACCTTAATTCGCCACTGTTCTTTTCAAAATTGAGCTTGATTACCTCATGTTCTCAGTAAAAATATTGCTTTCAATAACTTAACAATATGTAGACAATATTACCATCTCTTAATGTCTCTCAAAATTTAAATAACCTATCAATTAAGTTGGGATTTCTCAGAAGAATGTTGAGAGTTCCCTGGACAGATAAAAAGACCAATGAGGAAGTTCTCAGGGAGGCCAACACAAAAAGGGAGCTCTTAAAAAACATCAGAAAGAAGCAATCAACATTTTTTGGGCACATCATGAGAAGAGGAAAGTTGGAATACTTGGTTACAACTGGCAAAATAAAAGGAAAGAGAGATCGCGGACGACAAAGAGAGAAAATACTGGATAGCTTGGTGTCATGGCATGGAAAACAGTCAACAACAGAACTGATACGATGCACTGCAGATAGAAGATTGTGGAGGGACATGATCGCCTACGCCAACCGGCATGGTACATGATGATGATGATCAATTAAGTACAGAGTGATGAAAGGGATTTACAGAGACCTCAAGATTTAAGAAAGTTAAATAAATCTACTGTCATTGTTACAATGAAGTTTGAGGCCACAATAGAAATGACAAAGAAGCAGCAATGAAAGGAACTGTAGTAGGGATATATTGAAAATGGACATAATGAAGGTTAGGGTGTGCCACATAATAATGTAAGGATGGGCATACAGTTGGGTGAGGCTGCAATCAACAAGGCAAAAAAATACATTAAATGAAATAAAGTACATGGCAAGAATGTTTGCATGTATAGCCACCTCACAATTCTGTTGTTTGAGGATGTGACAATGTATGAAGGAACAAAATGTAGTGTGATGCATGAAGGACACTTACAGAAGCATTTGAAACAAGAACAGGAGTAAGGCAGGGATGCCTTCTGTATCCATTTCTCTTTCTACTGGCCATAGATTGGATTATGAAAATAACTCAAAACAACAGAAATGGGATCCAGTGGTCACTGACCAAACAACTTGATGATTTAGACTTTGCTGATGATATAGCTCTCCAATCACACAGCCATCAACAGATACAGGATAAAATGAGCATACTTGATGAGAGATCCCAACAGCTAGGACTAAAGATTAATAGAGATAAGACAAACATTATGAGAATTAATTCAAATGGCAATAACCAAATAAAATTAGGAGAAATACCTCTACTAGACGTACAATCTTACATATATCTGGGCAGTAATATAGATAAAGAGGGAGGAACAGAAAATGATACCAAAATAAGGATATCAAAAGCAAGAGGAGCTTTTGTTGCATTGGGAAACATATGGAAATCCAAAGAAATTAGGTTAAGGTGAAAAATAAAAATTTTCAACTCAAATGTTAAGTCAGTCTTATTATATGGCTGTGAAACATGGAGAACAACAAAATTTACAATCATGAAGGTTATGACTTTCATTAATGGATGCTTACGCAGAATAAAAGGATGGAAATGGCAGGACAAAATCACTAACATAGAATTATGGAAATGTACCAGTCAAATACCAGTGGATAAAGAGATACTGCGAAGACGATGGCACTGGATAGAACACACACTGCGGAGCCAACTGAGAGTATTACACAACAGGCCCTTTTTTGGAATCCCCAGGGGAAAAGACAAAGAGGAAGACCAAGGAATTCTTGGAGAAGACAGATAGAAGAAGAGATGAAGATGATGGGGAAGACATGGAACAATCTTAAAAGAATGGCAAGAAACAGAACGACTTGGAAAGTGTTTGTTGAAGACCTATGCTCAACAGGGAGCTGAAAGGTAGAAGAAAAAGACATAATAATGTATGGATGGGCATACAGTTGGGTGAGGCTGCAATCAACTTGGCAAAAAAATACATTAAATGAAATAAAGTGCATGCTTGCATGTGTAGCCAAGGCAGGCAGACAGGTAGGTATCTAGACAGATTAACAATATGTGCAGACATTATCATCTTTACATCACTCTCCTGTTCTCTTCCTTTTTTTCTTTGCTTTTTTCCATCCCTCTTCATGTATTCTTCCCTCTACGTCCTCCCTCTTCACACTAATCATTGACTTCTACAAGAATACACCACCCACCTCACAATTCTGTTGTTGAACTTGCTGTAGCTTGACATTGTGATGAGACCCCCAAAGGCTACACCCAAGGAGTTGAAGTTCTGGGCTGCTGCATACACCCAAACCTTTAGAACAGATCAAAATAACATTTGTAAAACATTTATTGACCCATTTTTTTATCATCTGGACAAAAGAAGAATATTTTAAAAACAAAACAGTTCTGTTGCACTAAAATGGGAATAGTTTCTGGTTGAATAATATAATGGCTCTACAGAGGTACAAAGGAGCCTCAACAGTTACTGTGCTCGCTTCCTGATCTGATGGTTCAATTGCCAGACATGGCAGATTATTTTTTTCAGACCAGTAATGCTTCTGGTTCATCCAGCCCATAAAAATGGGTACCAGAGATTTTTCTGGGAAGTAACGGTGGCCTGGTATTACTTCACGCAAAAATTGCCATGGACATGGAAAAATAAGGTCGCTAACATCATATTCATCATAGGCCTAGCAAGGTGTGAAAGGAGGGGAGGGGAAGAGAGAATCTTTCAAGAGAAAAGAAACACATCTTTTAAGAGAAAATAAATACATCCTTAAGTGAAAAGAAACCACCCTTCCAGAGAAAATAAATGCATCCTTCAAGTGAAAAGAAACACACTTTTCAAAAGAAAAGAAATACATCTTCCTATAGAACAGAAGAGGTAGACCTGGAGAAAAATTAATAAACATAGATCTTCTTACTCTATCACTCCCTATCAACCCTCCCCAGATACTGCTACACACACAATTAATTATTACTTAATTTACTTAATACTTTATAATAATATAACTTTTTAATACTTTATTTAAGCATAGCAAATGTTAGCAGAGTAAGTAAACACTGCAACATTTAGAAACAATAACCCATCAGTTGTAGCAACAATATTATAAAAGCAACAGTAAATAAAAAATGAGCAACTGCAAAAGTTCAACTAGATAAAGTGCTGAAACAATCATCATCATCAAGTACCGTGCCTGCTGGCATAGGTGATCATGTCTCTCCACAACTTTTGATCTCGGCAGCTATTTATCATTTCTGTTGTTGACCTACTGCCAAGCCATTCTCTTAAGCTGTCTGTTATTTTTTCTCTTTGCTTCCCTCTATCTCTTCATCCCTCAATTTTTCCAGTTCTTACAATGTATTCTAGTTGTTCTCTTCTCATTACATGGCCAAAAAATGATTTTTTTTTCCTAATATTGGAAATTAGCTCTCTTTTTGCTTTGACCTCTCTCAGAACATCTTCATTACTCTTCTTAGCTGTCCATGGTACTCTCAATATTCTTCTGTAAAACCACATTTCTACAGACTCCAGTGATTTTCTTGTCTGTTGTCCTATTGTCTATGATTCGCATCCATATGTTAAGACTGGCTCTACATAACATTTAAGAACTCTCTTTCTTGTTTCTATTGTCAAAAATGGATTGCATAGTATCTTCCTAATTTTTTGGAAAGCTGCTTTTGCCTGAGCCATACTGCATCTCACCTCTTTTGTACATCTTCCGTCTGAGGTTAACAAAGTTCCCAAATATTTTAATTCATTTACCTGTTTTAATATTGTTCCACTTGTCTTTATTTTACACCGAGGTGATGTCTTTTTCTTTGTTGTTACCATTACCTCTGTATTTTTGCTATTAAGGTTGAGTCCTTTATTTTTGCTTTCTTTCACTATAATGTCCAACATTAAAAACAATAAAAATAGCTAAAAGAAAAATTACAACAAAGAAGTAGATGAACAATGAACAGGAAATAAACAAGAACTTGAGTGGTCGGTTGGATAACTTGTTGTTCTCCAAAATAGGCCAAATGTGGGTTTGAATCCACCACAGAAATAGCACCATATTTTTATTCATCATCATCATCATGTGCTATACCGTTTGGCGTAGGTGATCATTTACTTCCACAATCTTCTATCTACAGTGCACCGTATCAGTTTTCTTGTTGACTGTTTTCCATGCCATGACACCAAGATATCCAGTATTTTCTCTCTTTGTCACCCACGATCTCTCTTTCCTTTTATTTTGCCATTCATGTTACTTTTTTAATTTCTTATTACGTCCACATAATGTTTCAAGGGAAAAGAATTCCACCAGGAATGACTTGTCAGTAGACAAAAATGTTCACGCGTGGCAAAATGCAGAATACCAAGAATTGTTTTGAAATCGTCATTTTTACAAAGGTATCGTAATCTAAGGTTAGGAAGGAGGGAGGGGGAGGGGGAGGGGGAGGGAGAGGGAGAGGGGAGAGGGAGAGGGAGAGAGAGAGAGAGAGAGAGAGAGAGAGAGAGAGAGAGAGAGAGAGAGCAAGAAAGAACAAGACTACAGAAGCAGACATCTAACAACTAGAACATAACTATTTCAAGCTATCACAATAGATGATTCCAATCCACCTTAGTATGAGGCACAATAGACATAACAGTTACTTGTAAAGACTAAGACTGGTCACCCTTAAGCATATGTGGAACCACAGACAGTTGTACATATACAAAGGATTGCTATATATCTGGCAAATTACAAACTGAACACAGGCACTCATCAACACATAAATTTTATGGAGGCCCTGAAGAACTCTTAAAAACAGCCAGAAATGGACTTTTAGTGCAGACATTACTACACAGACAGTGAAGGAGAAGAGGCACAACAGACAGAGAAGGAGAAGAAGCAGACATCTCTTATAAGCAAAATATAAGAAGGCAGACAAAGCACAAAGATTCAGTACTGTCTTAGATGAAGCCGACACTCTTACATCCAGTCAGTCCTACCCCTCTCTGGAGGTCTCCCTACCAGAACTCAAAGAACATATAAAAGGGACCAAGAAAAAAAGCTTCCAGACAGACCTTGAAAAAAAAATCGTACTGCATAAAGGTACATAGAGGAGAACTACCCATGTGGCTCTTGTCCCCATGTGTACATGGATGGTTCTGTACAAATAGCACCAGCTACGGAGAAGGGGGAGTGGTTCTCAGACCAAATACCCAGGAAGAGCTCACTAAACAACAGGAAAAGGAATAATAAGGCTGAAACCTTCAAAGCTGTAATAGAACAGATACAAAAGTAACATGCACAAGAAACTGGTGAAACTGATGGATGTGCTGTTGGCCCTAACAATGCTGAAAACCACCTGGAACAGTGAGCTTGATAATCTGAGGACAACTTTAGTGTAACTGTATTGTAATTTCCAGAGTCCCATCATATTTCAATATAAAGAAGTGAGAATGTGGATAAACTAGCCAAAGATGGAGTGAAGCTACCACAAGAAGACAGTCGAGTCAGTTATGAAGACGTGGAAACTATCATTAAAGATCAATACCACAATGATTTATTAAGTTATTTGCGGGTCATCATCATTGCACTCCGAACTTGTCCAAAGGTGCTCAGAGCACTTCCTCAGCAAGTCCCGCAGTGTCCAGCGACTGACGACTCCAGTTCTGTGTTGGTTGATAAGTCTTCTTATATGCCCACTAAATTTCATGTTGGCTGTGCCCATCTTAACTCCCACCTCTTTTATCCAAAGGAGTGACAATTTACACGATCTGTAGACCTGCCAAATGCATAAACAGAGAAAGAAGCAGTACATGGTGGTCTCCAAACATGACAGAGATGTTGGAAACTTTGGCTTGACTGCTTCCTTCTTCAGAAATATCGATGGCTAATAATCAAAAGAGGAAGGCAGAATTAAAGCAATAGTTTACATAGAATTAAAGCAATAGAAAATTTCTTCTTTTTTCTTTTATCCTGTTCTGCTTTTTTGATGGCAGACGTCGCAGGCTTGAGTCAATGATGTGTTTTCTATCAAGGGCACTTTCTGCGACTTGGAACATAGTGATATTATATTGTTTTATTATGTCATAAATTCCCCTCAATCCATCTTCTTCTTGGTCTACCTCTATATCTTGGTTGTTCCATTTTGTTGTTATGAGCTCTTGACGCTGGCACTGGGGGGTTGTTCATGCGTATTAAATGTTTAAACCACTTTAATCTTTGTCTCTCTATGTATTCGATGACTGGTAGAACTCCAACGGTGTTTCTGATTTCATAATTCTTTACATCATCTCCTCATGTTTTGTTCACAGCTTTTCTGAGGCATCTCATATCACAGGTTGTCAATTTTCTTTCTTGATCTTTAGTCAGAGTACATGTTTGACACAGACAGCATTGAGTTGGAATAAATCTTGACCTTTAGTCAGAGTACATGTTTGACACAGACAGCATTGAGTTGGAATAAAGATAGATGAATAGATTTAGAAAATTTACTAAAGTAAAAATCATGTGTATAGAAGAATGTCACTCACCTTGGCATCCAGAAGTAGCTCCCACTGAGGTTTTATGAAAAAGTAAATCCCATCCATGGAACCAGGTAGGGTAACACCTCTGACCAACAGAATGACTAGGACCAAATATGGAAATGTTGCTGTGAAGTACACCACCTGCAGCAAATAAAATCAGTTAATGACAAATTCAAAAGTGAATTTGTTTCATTAAAACAAGCAAATTATTACCAATTGCAAGTTCATGTTTTTAAAGTTTGTTTTAAACATAAACAACTAAAGAGAAAATGATAGTGCTTATTGTAATACAATACAATAAATAAACCAGCATAAATTATAGCAAAACAGGCATTGTTTCAGCTCCCACAAAAAAATAGAAACCTAGGAGGACTTAGCACAGCTGTTTGTTTTCGTCTCAAAATGGCAATTTAGTTCTAATTTTGGAAATTTTGCAATATCTATGGATGACGTTTTCCTCAATCTAGTAATATTCCACTCATTCTTAAAAGAGATATCTTATTGAAGTGAGTTCTATTTGTGACATCACATACAAAATACAAAATTATTAGATAAATGAATTATTAAATAAAGATGATGAGAGTCAATTATTAAAGTTAATGAGATTGACAATGATGAGGGTCAATTATTAAAGCTTCATCTACAAGGTGAACAGTGGAGGACTTACGAACCAGTCTATTGTTTCACATTGCAGGATTTGTTGAGCGGGAGATCTGAGCACTTACAGTTGCTCAATGTGTGCAATGAGGATAATCTGATTATTAACTAACTTGGTGGGATCCAATTATTTTGGCTTGAACTTCTATGCTTACCCTTATCTTTATATAACTGATCTTGTTTCTGACTGATATCAATACTTTTTTCTTTCTGTCACTCACTCCTGGATGTTTTATAATCTCAACCATTAAACTAGTCCCAGTAAATGAAATCTTGTATACGCACAATATTGATTTCCCCATTTGTAAATCATTCAAGATTATTATCCTATTTATAACAGACGCCCTCTGACCTACTGCTGTATTTTCAGGCATATCCTGTTTTCTTTTGTGTCTGTTAAGAAAGTTGTTTAGGCTAATAAGATTTTCCCTTGGTTGCCATTTCAGCCTTCGTGAACTGCGTCAAAGGTATCATTAGTTGCTATGGTTTCGACTCCTTCATGGCTACATCTCTGTTGTCTATTGATCTGCTGGTGCTTTACAATTATGGCCTTGTATCATTCAGCTGTGACTTGTTCAGTGACATTTTAACACATTCCATATCATCATCAGGTCCCATGTCCTTTGCAATCACCATAGCCCGTTTGAAAGAATCTCTGTCTCTAAGCAAGACCTTCCACTTCTTCTGCTATCATGTTCAAGATCTCCTTAATATCTTGAAACCACCTTCTTCAAAATTCCATACCACAAGCCGCAAAATGTGGCTCTAGCAGCAGACACAGAATCCAGGAGATGTAATTTGCAGTTTTTAATTTATAGATATTTCCGCAATTATTTCCACTAGAACTTTTTAATTCCCTGATTCAATTCACTAATTCAATTCATTTATTCAATTCACTTATTCAATTCCCTGTTATCAAACTTCTTCAGAAAATTGTATGAACAAACTGCATGATTTAGATCAATTTTAATTTATTTTCTCGCTGGTATTTCAAATTTTTTTTTTAATTCTGAAAAAAAAAAAACAGTGTGTTAAACCCTTTAGTAGCGAATGTGTTAAAGTACACGATGTGACACTGTTTTAAACCTTGGAATCTAAGTCATGGATAAAAATAATAATAGATGAATATCATTATGGAGGGAAACTTCCTAGGCCATAGATCGGTGAATCATTTCAGTTGTATGTTTACAACACTTGGAAAAAAAAAATCACAAATAATCAACAATAAAAAAAACAAAGAATAATTGAAATCCCAAAGCAGGATCTAACCCATACTCCTCGACACTGTGCCTTGCCACAAGAAACAAATGCTAGAGCACAAGGCCAACTAAGCTACCTAAAAATGTAGCTATCATTGGTGATGTCTTTCACACATGTATACTCATGACTATAACATAGGGTTATAAACACAACTTGGGAATAAATTATATATCTGTATTTTCCTATTACTACACCAAAGCTTTCGATAGAATACACCATAACCAACTTATAGACTGCCTAAAGGATATCAATCTAGATGACACAGACATACGACTAATATGTAATTTGTACTGGGAGCAAACAGCAATAATAAAATATAACAAGGAAAACTCTACACCCATGAACATAAAAAGAGGAGTAAGACAAGGATGCATCCTATCACCAAGCTTGTTCAATCTATACACTGAGCAAATCTTTAAAAACATCTCAGAGATGCCAGGCCTAAACATTAATGGAAAGATAATCAATAACCTGAGATATGCTGATGATACTGTTCTACTAGCAGAAAATCCTAAAAACCTACAATTGCTTAATGTGATAAACATAACAAGCGAAAAATATGGACTAGAAATGAATATCAAAAAGACTAAAACTATGATCATAAACAAAGAAAATTCTCAAGACCTACAATTAAATATCACAGTTGAGGGAATACATCTGGAGACAGTCCAGAGTTACAACTACCTGGGACATACTATAACCAATGATGGAAAATGTAAAATTGAAATAAACAAAAGAATAGGTATGGCAAAAAGTAATTTTAATGCCATGAAAAATATACTAATAACAAAACAAATATCAATAGGGCTGAAACTAAGAATAGCAAAATGTTACATCTTCTCAATATTCCTGTATGGTGCAGAAACATGGACATTAGATAAGAAAACAACAGAAAATTGAAGCCTTTGAAATGTGGATTTATAGAAGAATAGGTAGAATTGGATGGAAAGAAAAGATAACAAACGATGAAGTTTTAAAACAACTGAAAATAAAAAGAGAACTACTAAATACAATTAAGACAAGACAAATGAAATTTTTGGGGCATGTTAAAAGACACAACAGCCTACTAAAAATAATATTGGAAGGAAAAATACAAGGTAAAAGAGGCAGAGGCAGAGGCAGATCAAGACTAACATGGACGAGTAACATCAAAAGATGGACAAGTCAATCTATGACAGCCTGCACCATCAAAGCAAGAAACAGAGTAGAATGGCGATCCATGGTAGCCAACCTTCGTTGCGGAGAATGCACTGAATGAATGAATGATTTTCCTATTAAGGCAAATATCTAAGTCTTGCTGCATTATTTCCCATTTCTGGTCAAATGTCTCTTCTTCTGTCTTACTTGTTCACCACAATATGTCTCCCTAAACCTAACCCATCCATGATGCGAGATTTATATTTGTTATTCTCCTTTATAAGTAACTTCCTAGGTTTTTTTTATCTGTTCAACGATTACTTTCTTTCTCTGTCTGAACTACCACCCAATGTTTGGTTTGTGTTTCATTTCATTTTGTTCTTACCAGTTAGCATCTTAAACCTGAGAGAGTCTCTTGCGCTAAAATCACAGACATAGCTTCTGGTGCTGAGCATACAAACTTCTCAAACAAGGCTAAATGGGGACAAGTCATAGGAGTAGAGTGTTATGGGGACAAGTCATAGGAGTAGAGTGTGATGGGGACAAGTCATGGAGTAGAGTGTGATGGGGACAAGTCATGAGAGTAGAGTGTGATGGGGACAAGTCATGAGAGTAGAGTGTAATGTGGAAAAATCATGAATGTTAAGTGTGATGGGGAGAAATCATGAAAGTAAAGTGTGATGGGGAGAAATCATGAAAGTAAAGTGTAATGGTGACAAGCCATGAGAGAAGAGTGTAATGGAGACAAGCCATGAGAGAAGAGTGTAATGGAGACAAGCCATGAGAGTAGAGTGTAATGTGGACAAGCCATGTGAGTAGAGTGTGATGGGGACAAGTCATGAGAGTAGAGTGTAATGGTGACAAGCCATGAGAGAAGAGTGTAATGGAGACAAGCCATGAGAGTAGAGTGTGATGGTGACAAGCCATGAGAGAAGAGTGTAATGGTGACAAGCCATGAGAGTAGAGTGTGATGGGGACAAGTCATGAGAGTAGAGTGTAATGTGGAAAAATCATGAATGTTAAGTGTGATGGGGAGAAATCATGAAAGTAAAGTGTGATGGGGAGAAATCATGAAAGTAAAGTGTGATGGGGAGAAATCATGAAAGTAAAGTGTAATGGTGACAAGCCATGAGAGAAGAGTGTAATGGAGACAAGCCATGAGAGTAGAGTGTAATGTGGACAAGCCATGTGAGTAGAGTGTAATGGGGACAAGCCATGAGAGTAGAGTGTAATGGTGACAAGCCATGAGAGAAGAGTGTAATGGAGACAAGCCATGAGAGTAGAGTGTAATGTGGACAAGCCATGGGAGTAGAGTGTAATGGAGACAAGCCATGAGAGTAGAGTGTAATGTGGACAAGCCATGAGAGTAGAGTGTAATGTGGACAAGCCATGTGAGTAGAGTGTAATGGAGACAAGCCATGAGAGTAGAGTGTGATGGTGACAAGCCATGAGAGAAGAGTGTAATGGAGACAAGCCATGAGAGTAGAGTGTGATGGGGACAAGTCATGAGAGTAGAGTGTAATGTGGAAAAATCATGAATGTTAAGTGTGATGGGGAGAAATCATGAAAGTAAAGTGTGATGGGGAGAAATCATGAAAGTAAAGTGTGATGGGGAGAAATCATGAAAGTAAAGTGTAATGGTGACAAGCCATGAGAGAAGAGTGTAATGGAGACAAGCCATGAGAGTAGAGTGTAATGTGGACAAGCCATGTGAGTAGAGTGTAATGGGGACAAGCCATGAGAGTAGAGTGTAATGGTGACAAGCCATGAGAGAAGAGTGTAATGGAGACAAGCCATGAGAGTAGAGTGTAATGTGGACAAGCCATGGGAGTAGAGTGTAATGGAGACAAGCCATGAGAGTAGAGTGTAATGTGGACAAGCCATGAGAGTAGAGTGTAATGTGGACAAGCCATGTGAGTAGAGTGTAATGGAGACAAGCCATGAGAGTAGAGTGTAATGGTGACAAGCCATGAGAGAAGAGTGTAATGGAGACAAGCCATGAGAGTAGAGTGTAATGTGGACAAGCCATGTGAGTAGAGTGTAATGGGGACAAGCCATGAGAGTAGAGTGTAATGTGGACAAGCCATGTGAGTAGAGTGTAATGGAGACAAGCCATGAGAGTAGAGTGTAATGGGGACAAGCCATGTGAGTAGAGTGTAATGGAGACAAGCCATGAGAGTAGAGTGTAATGTGGACAAGCCATGAGAGTAGAGTGTAATGGAGACAAGCCATGAGAGTAGAGTGTAATGTGGACAAGCCATGGGAGTAGAGTGTAATGTGGACAAGCCATGGGAGTAGAGTGTAATGGGGACAAGCCATGGGAGTAGAGTGTAATGGGGACAAGCCATGAGAGAAGAGTATAATGGGGACAAGCCATGTGAGTAGAGTGTAATGGGGACAAGCCATGTGAGTAGAGTGTAATGGGGACAAGCCATGGGAGTAGAGTGTAATGGGGACAAGCCATGAGAGTAGAGTGTAATGGGGACAAGCCATGTGAGTAGAGTGTAATGGGGACAAGCCATGTGAGTAGAGTGTAATGGGGACAAGCCATGGGAGTAGAGTGTAATGGGGACAAACCATGGGAGTAGAGTGTAATGGGGACAAGCCATGGGAGTAGAGTGTAATGGGGACAAGCCATGGGAGTAGAGTGTAATGGGGACAAGCCATGGGAGTAGAGTGTAATGGGGACAAGCCATGGGAGTAGAGTGTAATGGGGACAAGCCATGGGAGTAGAGTGTAATGGGGACCAGCCATGGGAGTAGAGTGTAATGGGGACAAGCCATGGGAGTAGAGTGTAATGGGGACAAGCCATGGGAGTAGAGTGTAATGGGGACAAGCCATAAGAGTAAAGTGTAATGGGGACAAGCCATAAAAGTAGAGTGTGATGGGGACAAGCCATGATAGTAGAGTGTGATGTGGTCAAGCCATGAGAGCAAAGTGTAATAGGGACAAGCCATGAGAGTAGAGTATAATGGGGACAAGTCAAAGGAGTAGAGTGCAATAGAAACAAGTCACAGGAGTTGAGTGTGAAGGGGGCAAGCCATGGGAGTAATGGATACAAGTCATAAGAGTAGAGTGTAATGTAATAAACAGTTATTGAAGCCACAACAGGAAATTGACAAAAGTTAAAATATAGTGACCCATGACCAAGTGTAGTTAATACAGCTCAAACATAAAAACCGTGGTATTTTACAGCTCAGAGACTTGGATGATGATTAACACAAACAAATATAAGATAACAGCATTTATTAAAATTCTTTGAGGTCCTGAACATCAGATGGGCATGACAAGATCAGAAATGAAGATATTAAGGCAACAAATGAACAAGAGGCAATCAATGAGATTTTGATAGAAGAAAATGGAGACAGATTGGACACACACTTTGAAAAACTGATGCCAGCATAGTAAAACAGATTTTGTCTTGGAACTAACATGGAAAGAAGAAACAGGGAAGGCCCATGAATACACACTGAAGAAAAGTTATGACAGTCTTCGAAAACACTGACCTTAATTGGAAGGAAATAAGGAAAAAGCAAAAAAAAAATAAAAATAGAAAAAAAATAAATTAATAAAAATGATTGGAGAGACCGTGCCTGTGGTCTAAGCTGGATAAAGGTGCCTGAACGGCAAGGATTACCGAATGTAGTTAACAAAGTGATTGACTGAATAATGATAAATTTATAATCTCAAATAATAAAAGTTCTTTTTTTTCTCTTACAAACAGCACATAAAAGATCTGGATTCTTGACAGAAACATTTATCCTGGTTTTAATTCTGAAGTGAAATGTTGAGTACCTTTCCAGTTGACTGAGGGCCTTTCCAAATACAAAAGTAGACAATGATCCAACAAAACAGCAAAATGAGAAGCAGTTGCCAACGCATTGTGCCTTGCACATCTATGCCTGTAGATTTCTCCAACACATTCTCTCTGTAAAAATGAAAGAAGTTGAGAAATGTTAGTCATTATGTTACAACAAAACTACAATAAGTTTAATATTAAATAATAAATGAACACATTAATAATTCATATTTTTTAAAAATAGCTTTTTAAAAAAAAAATAAAAAAATTAGCTAAGTTTAGTCAATAGGTCATTCTAATTGCACAATGGCAAGTCTTTAAGTGCTTAAATCTTTGAAGTATATTACCCAATGTGCAATGACCAGTGACACCAGTGTCTTTGGTCGTTGGTTTTACAAGCCTTTTTTTAATTCCTGCTTAGCTCTTGTTGGGTATCTCCCACTTTGGCATGATATTCATGTTCATGGTTGTGGATTTAGAGTAATTTTTTAATGTTTTTTTTGGCCAGCATCCCTAAGGGCATTCAAAATGTCAGCAATGTTCATTGCCCTTCCCATATTTAACATCAGCCAAACAGGCAAGTTTTTCAGCATACTCATTACCTCTTTCACCTGTATGCCCTGGCACAAAAATGAAGCATACTTTTGTTAGACCAGACCGCCACAGAGATTCTAACCACTGCCATAATAATTATGATAATTTCCACGGTCAAACTTCTTATCTATCTATCTATTGACCTTTCAAGCCATAGCCGGCCCATAGGGCATAGACCAAGATACTCCTTCTCTTATTTGAATTTTTGTTCTTGCAGTTTTCAATTCTTTTAAAGATATTTTATCAAATCTCGCCATTTGTCTCTGTTCTGTGCAAGCAGCTCTATCTCATTGAGGGAGCCGATTCCTGCTGCTCGTGCCTCTCTCATCAATGTTCTCCTCAGTGTCTCTCTGGGTCTTCCTCTTTTTCTCTTACTTGTTGTTTCCCACATGAGGGCTTGCTTGGCTATTCGGTTACTATCTCTTCTCATAACATGTCCAACGTATGACTGTCATCTTTTCTTGATTACTGAAGATATTAGTGGTTGATTGGCGATTTCTCTAATATCCTCATTTGTTTTGAATTCGTTCCATCGGTCAGAAACTTCTTATAGTCAATATGAAAGTAAATTATATTGTCTCAGAAAGCTATAATGGCTGAGTGGTTAATGCACTCATTTTAATAATGCATGTCTGTTGGGGTTGAAGAGGGAAAGAAAACCTGGTAAAAAAGAATGCTGAGCTGAATTTGGATGTAAAAAAAAAAAGTAAAGTAGCCCCGTCACGCCAAGTGGCGTATAGGGAATATGGTGTTAGTGACCATAAATTTTACAGACTTCGGCACATGATTTTTGGGGTAATGTGGTTGGTATTACGCCCGTGCTGCTTCACTTTCCCAGAAAAAATCCGGTACCCATTAAAAGCTGGGTGAACCCGGAAGCCGTCGGTTGGGATCGAACCCTACGCCTTGTCTTTTGTAGTCCAGTTCGCTAACCACTGAGCTATCGCGGCTCCCTGAAGTTAGATGTACTGGACCAAAAAGTTCAGATACTGCAGCTTGCTGTAAATCATGGCACAGTTGTAACTTAACATCCGTCAAATACCTTCATAGAAATGAACAAGTAAGAAAAGCAATCATCGGTGAGCAAAGAAAAAAACTACCTATAATCACTTCAATGTGGATTTGTGGAAGGAAAGATAACCAATAATGCAATATACATCTTAAGAACATTGATAGAAATATCTTTTGAGGTAAAGAAAGATCTATATATGTGCTTTGTAGACTACACAAAAGCATTAGACAAAGTATAGCATGTGGAAATAATAAATATGCTGGAGAAATTAAACATTGATGGCAAGGATCTGCGAATCATAAAAAACATGTACTGGCAGCAAACAGCAGCTATATGTATTAGCAACCAAACAGGACAATTCCAATATATAAAACAAGGAGTCAGAAAAGGCTGTGTTCTGTCGCTGGATTTGTTTTCACTCTACAGCGAACATATTTTGAGATCAATAGTAGACAAAAAGGAATTGAAGTCAACGGTCACAACATAAATAATTTGCGATATGCGGATGACACACGGTCTTAATAGCAGAGACAGAGAATGAACTACAAGAAATGATAGACATAAAAGCAAAAGAAAGCAACTAAAAAGGTCTCAGTCTGAATAGTAAGAAAATAGAAGTAATGGTTATATCACAGAAACAATCATCACCATCATGCAGCATAAAAATAAATATGACAAATCTGAAAAAAGTGCCACGTGTCAAATGTTTGGGCACAATAATAACATCAGATGGAAGATGCACCACAGAAATAAAAAGCAGAATAGCTCAGGCCAAAATATCATTTCAGAAAATGAAAAATATCTTATGCAATAAATCTATGTCATTAGAAGTGAGAAAGAGAGTTCATCTGTGCTATATAGAACCAATTCTGACCTATGGAAGCGAATCATGGACAGTAGGCAAACAAATGAAAAGACTAGAGGCCACAGAGATGGGATCTGTGCCTTCTGAAGCCATCTTGCTTCTTCTAGAGAACTGGGGGCACCTGTTACCCAGGCCTCACCAGTGCACTGCATGTTTAAGGAAAAATGCTGGGACTAATTGCTAATGTTTTATTTATTTATTTTTTTAAAGAAAATTATGTGACAATTTGGGATAATCGGACAAGAGACCAGAAAATTGTTAAAGGTGAAAGAAATATGTTTTTACAGTAGAATGTTGAGAATACCAGGGACATCTGAAATAAGTAGAGAGGATGTTCTGAAAAAGACTAGAGCAAAAATAAAGTTATTTCCAACATTAGAAGAAAATTTTCAAGACCTACAAATAAATATCAAAGTTGAAGGAATTCACCTGGAGACAGTTCAGAGCTACAACTACCTTGGACATCTATCTATTTATCTATCTATTGTCCTTTCGAGCCGAAGACGGCACATAGGGCAGAACCACAATCTCAAAAACAGAAACCGTGCGTGCCAAAGTGGCACATATTGCAGAGATCACTGCTTCTAAAATCTATGGTCTGTTTCCATAACAAAGCTTTTTACAATGACAGCTTGTCAAGCCATCGATCAACCTCCTTAGTCGCCTCTTACGACATGCCTGGAAGGTAAAAGTGTCACTATTTTTTACATCCCACATAATGAGGCCCCGGTAACACACAAGAGCCTTGGACATACTATAACCAATAATGGAAAATGTAAAATTGAAATAAACAAAAGAATAGGTATGGCAAAAAGTAATTTTAATGCCATGAAAAATATACTAACAACAAAACAAATGTTACATCTTCTCAATATTCCTGTATGGTGCAGAAACATAGATATTAGACAAGAAAACAGAACAGAAAATTGAAGCCTTTGAAATGTGGATTTATAGAAGAATAGGTAGAATTGGATGGAAAGAAAAGAAAACAAATGAAGTTTTGAAACAACTAAAAATAAAAAGAGAGCTACTAAATACAATTAAGACAAGACAAATGAAATTTTTGTGGCATGTTAAAAGATACAACAGCCTACTAAAAGTAATATTGGAAGGGAAAATAAGAGGCAGAGGCAGATCAAGACCAACATGGATGAGTAGCATCAAAAGATGGACAAGTCAATCTATGACAACCTGCACCATCAAAGCAAAAAACAGAGTGGAATGGAAATCCATGGTAGCCAACCTTCGTTGCAGAGACGGCACTCGATGATGATGATGATGATGAATAAATAATAATCACATTCTGACCTGTATTATAAGAAGGGAATATATTGTGACAGTTGGAAAAATTGAGGACAGAAGAAATAGGGGGCAGCAAAAAGACAAGATGCCAGACACTTTAAAAGAAAGGTTTGGTACGAAGTCAGCAACAGTATTTATAAACTTTTTCTTTCCTTCCTTTGGACACAAAGTGTCAACCGAGCAGATTTTTCTCATGGGATAATGGTAACATATAATTGCTAGTAATCCACATTTATATAATTAGATCTGTTATGTTTTCTATGATTACTGAATAAAGACTTTAGTCGAACCTTTTATTTTTTTTCCTTCTGTCTTATATGAGTAAAGCTGCAAAACTTGTAAATAAACTAAAACATCAGTGTTATATCTAATAATATTAAAAGTGGAACATTAGTGGCTGAGTGGTTAATGTGTGCCCACTTCTAATCAGAAGGGTCCTGGTTCTATTCTCAGACCAGATGTGAACTTTCTTACAGAATTGTACATATATCTAGACATTAATATAGACAAAGAAGGAGGACCACTTCTTTGCACTAAGAAACATATGGAAATTTTTAAAAATTAGGTTAAATACAAAAAATACAAATGTTCAACTCCAATGGTAAATCAGTCTATTATATGGCTGTGAAACATGGACAACAACATAAATGACAGTCATGAAACTACAGGCCTACATTAATTGGTGTTGCAGAGAATAAAAGGATGAAAATGGCAGGCCAAAATCACTAACGGAGAATTAAGGAAAAGTACCAGACAAATACCAGTGGACAAAGAGATACAAAGAAGACGATTGTGCTGGATAAGACACACACTGAGGAAGCCAACTGAGAGTATTACACAATAGGCCCTTTTTTTGGCATCCCCAGGGGAAGAGACAATGAGGAAGATCAGAGTATTCTTGGGGAAAATTGGTGGAAGTAGAGATGAAGAGGGTGGGGAAGGCATAGAATGTTTAAAAATGGCATGAAACAGAATTCTTGGAAAGTGTTTGTTGAAGATCTATGCTCCATAGGGAGCTGAAAGGAAGAAGAAGAAGACAAACTCACTCAGTGAAACTCAGAGACAAAAGGCACACATTGTATTTAAAAAATCAGGTATTTTTCCTTCAGCTGTGGCTCCTGAGTGTGCCTTTTACAGCTTTGTTCATTTCTTCTTGATTGTGCATGAGCAGTATCCACAATAAGGTAATAAACAAACTTACATGAAAAAGTCTTCAGTTGGTGACCGTGAATCATTTGACTGAAAAGACTTTGCCATATTGGTTCCATTGACAGTGATGTTGTAACCATCAGGCACCCAACAATGAGGGGAATTCCAGGTATGGTTGCAGTTTGTCCATGGAAGGGTGTCTGTAAATGTGTTGAACATGTAGTAGAAGGACCAGGCGATGATGATGATGTAATAGGTCGTGAAAAGAAAGGAGATCATGACTGTGGCCACACCAGCACCTGAAAGGGATAATATACAATATGGGTCAGTTGTCATGGTTTATTCCATCTAATTAGGGCTTTGTTCCATCTAATTAGAGCTTTGTTTCATCTAATTAGAGCTTTGTTTCATCTAATTAGAGCTTTGTTTCATCTAATTAGAGCTTTGTTTCATCTAATTAGGGCTTTGTTTCATCTAATTAGGGCTTTGTTCCATCTAATTAGGGCTTTGCTCCATCTAATTAGGGCTTTGTTCCATCTAATTAGAGCTTTGTTCCATCTAATTAGAGCTTTGTTCCATCTAATTAGAGCTTTGTACCATCTAATTAGAGCTTTGTTCCATCTAATTAGAGCTTTGTTCCATCTAATTAGAGATCTGTTCCATCTAATTAGATCTTTGTTCCATCTAATTAGAGCTTTGTTCCATCTAATTAGAGCTTTGTTCCATCTAATTAGGACTTTGTTTCATCTAATTAGATCTTTGTTCCATCTAATTAGAGCTTTGTTCCATCTAATTAGAGCTTTGTTCCATCTAATAAGGACTTTGTTTCATCTAATTAGAGCTTTGTTCCATCTAATTAGAGCTTTGTTCCATCTAATTAGAGCTTTGTTCCATCTAATTGGAACAAAGTCCCGACATGCAGATTGATATGGATGGACGAGTGTACAAAGGTTGGTGACACTAGTAGGATAATGGTTGCGAATCATCAAAGTAAGAGACTATTTCTACCCTATGTGCAGTCTATTCGGTTTAAGAGCAACTAATTAATTATCAATGAGGAAATTAAAGAAATCACCAATCAACCACTAATATCTTCGGTAATCAAGAAAAGATGATAGTCATATATTGGACATGTGATAAGAAGAGATAATAACCAAATAGCAAAGCAAGCCCTCATTTGGGAAACAAGAGGTAAGAGGAAAAAGAGGAAGACCCAGAGAGACACTGAGAAGAACATTGATGAGAGAGGCAAAAGCAGCAGGAATCGGCTCTCTCAATGAGATAGAGCTGCTTGCACAGAACAGAGACAAATGGCGAGATTTGATAAAATATCTTTAAAAGAATTGAAAACTGCTAGAACAAAAATTCAGATAAGAGAAGGAGTATCTTGGTCTACGCCCTAAAGGTCAATATAGACGGACGGACGGACGGACGGACGGACGGACGGACGGACGGACGGACGGACGGACGGACGGACGGACGGACGGACGGACGGACGGACGGACGGACGGACGGACGGACGGACGGACGGACGGACGGACGGACGGACGGACGGACGGACGGACGGACGGACGGACGACAGACAGACAGACAGACAGACAGACAGACAGACAGACAGACAGACAGACAGACAGACAGACAGACAGACAGACAGACAGACAGACAGACAGACAGACAGACAGACAGACAGATAGATAGATAGATAGATAGATAGATAGATAGATAGATAGATAGATAGATAGATAGATAGATAGATAGATAGATAGATAGATAGATATTATCTCAGTTCAAGAAGAAATGTTTCAAATTCAGATAATTACATTTTAACAAAACTAACAAAAATTCAAATTCCACAATTTCTTGTATCTGTTCTAACATTCAGCACCATTGCCATTATGCTCAGTGTCCATTAATCCATCAGTATCCAATCACTAACTGCAACAATTATTCGTGAAGCAGAAAAACTGAGCAATCAATCAGAAGCCCCAAACAGTACATTACCTAAACATAGATATTTCACTGTACTGGAAAGTGCATTACCTAAGCATAGACATTTCACTGTGATGGTAAGTGCATTACCTAAGCATAGACATTTCACTGTGATGGTAAGTACATTAGCTAAACATAGACATTGCACTGCACTGGAAAGTAAAGAGTACATTAGCTTTCGTCAGTGTGTGGATTGTGTACTTCTACTGGGGAAAGTGCTGAGGAGTGAATCTCAGCGCTGGGAGCTGTCCGTTGAGCAATAAAGATGGGCCTTTGATTATACCAAGTTCTGGATGATAATTACACAAGTGCTGCTGCTGCTGCTGCAAAAAAAAAAAAGTATAACCATGTTGGACTTAGGCAAACGATCTGCCAGCTTATTTGCCTATTCTTGGGGGAGGGGGGATATATACCATATTTATAGTTTTCATGATCTCGGCATCTGTAATAGGAAACTCTTTGTACAGAGCTTCGCAGCAGAAGTCAGTAGTCTGATCATCAGAAGCAAAAAGACCCGTCGAGCAAATGTTTCGGCCCTTAGGCGATATGCCAAATAGCCTGTGTTCGATTTACGTGTCACTCTGCCGACTGTTTTCTCAGTTATCTAATCTATTGAGTGTGTATTTTCAGAGTAAAATAAAAATAAAAATACCTGTGCTGTCGTGTAAATTTACACGCTTGAGGGGGAATACACGGATAGTGCAGCTGGCTGTTACCAGCGACATAGCTTCTGCATTTTTAATGACCTACTACGCAAATCAACAATCGCTGACACCAACATTTGTTGAGTTCAACAAACGGGAAGCAGCGGAACGTTACGAGCGCCACCATCATCCCTCCAGCCGAGAAGAAAACAGCTTTTATTATTAATGCTTGCCTTCTGCGATTACGTGAAATAAAAGTGTACCAAGTTGCGTCACGAGGTCGCGAAAGCCATTCCATTCACCCCCCCCCCCCCTGAGGTTTCTGGGTGTAGACATGTACGAGTGCGTGTGTACGTGCTTGTTGAGACTGGGTCACCAATTCGTAAATGTATAACCACCAGAAGGTAGGGCTGTGTGCTGTACCTCATAACCTACGATGCGGAGACGACACAACATGATAGGTGTATCTTATAGTATTTTGTGACAATTTAAGAGAAGACTTTTTTTTTTACCCTTGGAGAGGTTTTATCTGTATTTTTCCCTCTCGCGTGTATTATCTGTTCTCTTCTCCCCCCCCCCCCCCGGGTATGCATTATCTTTTTCCTCGCAGGTATTATCTTTCCGTACACAATCCGAATATTAACTAACTGACAACCCGAATATTAACTAACTGACAACCCGAATATTAACTAACTGACAACCCGAATATTAACTAACTGACAATCCGAATATTAACTTACTGACAATCCGAATATTAACTAACTGACACAATCCGAATATTAACTAACTGACACAATCCGAATATTAACTAACTGACACAATCCGAAAACTAACTAACTGACACAATCCGAATATTAACTAACTGACAACCCGAATATTAACTAACTGACAATCCGAATATTAACTAACTGACAATCCGAATATTAACTACCTGACACAATCCGAATACTAACTAACTGACACAATCCGAATATTAACTAACTGACACAATCCGAATATTAACTAACTGACAATCCGAATATTAACTAACTGACACAATCCGAATATTAACTAACTGACACAATCCGAATATTAACTAACTGACACAATCCGAATATTAACTAACTGACACAATCCGAATGTTAACTACTGACAATCCGAATATTAACTAACTGACACAATCCGAATATTAACTAACTGACACAATCCGAATATTAACTAACTGACACAATCTGAATATTAACTAACTGACAATCCGAATATTAACTAACTGACACAATCCGAATATTAACTAACTGACGCAATCCGAATATTAACTACTGACAATCCGAATATTAACTAACTGACAATCCGAATATTAACTAACTGACAATCCGAATATTAACTAACTGACAATCCGAATATTAACTAACTGACACTCCGAATATTAACTAACTAACACAATCCGAATATTAACTACTGACAATCCGAATATTAACTAACTGCCACAATCCGAATATTAACTAACTGACAATCCGAATATTAACTAACTGACAATCCGAATATTAACTAACTGACACTCCGAATATTAACTAACTGCCACAATCCGAATATTAACTAACTGACAATCCGAATATTAACTAACTGACAATCCGAATATTAACTAACTGACACTCCGAATATTAACTAACTGACACTCCGAATATTAACTAACTGACACACAAACGGATCTCTTGCTACTGGCCATACATTGGATTATGAAAATAACTCAAAACTACAGAAATGGGATCCAGTGGTCACTGACCAAACAACTTGATGATTTAGACTGCTGATGACATAGCTCTCCTATCACACAGCCATCAACAGATGCAGGATAAAATGAGTATATTAGATGAGAGATCACAACAGCTAGGACTAAAGATTAATAGAGATAAGACCAACATTATGAGAATTAATGCAGTTGGCAATAACCAAATAAAACTAGGAGAAATACCTCTACTAGACGTACAATCTTACATATATCTGGGCAGTAATATAGATAAAGAGGGAGGAACAGAAAATGATACCAAAATAAGGATATCAAAAGCAAGTGGAGCTTTCATTGCACTGGGAAACATGGAAATCCAAAGAAATTAGGTTAAATACAAAAATAAAAATTGTCAACCCAAATGTTAAGTCGGTCCTATTGTGACCGTGAAACATGGAGAATAACAAAATCGAAGGTACAGACTTTCATTAATGGATGCTTACGCAGAATAAAGGGATGGAAATGGCAGGACAAAGTCAATAACGTGGAATTATGGAAATGTACCAGTCAAATACCAGTGGATAAAGAGATACAGCGTAGACGATGGCGATGGATAGGACACACACTACGGAAGCCAACTGAGAGTATTACACAACAGGCCCTTTTTTGAATCCCCAGGGGAAAAGACAAAGAGGAAGACCAAGGAATTCTTGGAGAAGACAGATCGAAGCAGAGATGAAGATGATGGGGAAGACATGGAATGATCTTAAAAGAATTGCAAAAAAACAGAACGACTTGGAAAGTGTTTGTTGAAGACCTATGCTCCACTGGGAGCTAAAAGGTAGAAGAAGAAGAAGACACACAAAAGGAGCACGACGATTTACTGTTTGCGTTCTCCCGATGACTAAATGAACAGTCTTCATCGGAGACCGTTTTAAAAGGGCGTTAAGTGGGCGTGTCTGCGTTGTGTTGTGGTTTGCAATACAACTATGATATTTGCATCTTGCAGTCCACATCCAACTTTAGCTTGACATTTTTGAGTACCGGGTTGCGTTATCTCTTCCCTACTCACTAGGCCAGACTTGGTTAGTTTGTTTCTAGGAGCATCGCGAGGAGGTGGAGTTGGATCTGCATAGTTCTGGTTCACGGATCCTGTCACAAGCCATCATCCATGATTCAGTCAGATTCTGTCACAAGCCATCATCCATGATTCAGTCCGATGCTGTCACAAACCATCAGCTATAATTCACTGACAGCCCGATGCTATTACAAACCATCAGCTTTAATCCACTGACAGCCCGATGCTGTCACAAACCATCAGCTATAATTCACTGACAGCCCGATGCTGTCACAAACCATCAGCTATAATTCACTGACAGCCCGATGCTGTTACAAACCATCAGCTATAATCCACTGACAGCCCGATGCTGTCACAAACCATCAGCTATAATTCACTGACAGCCCGATGCTGTCACAAACCATCAGCTATAATTCACTGACAGCCCGATGCTGTCACAAACCATCAGCTATAATTCACTGACAGCCCGATGCTGTCACAAACCATCAGCTATAATTCACTGACAGCCCGATGCTGTCACAAACCATCAGCTATAATCCACTGACAGCCCGATGCTGTCACAAGCCATCTGCTATAATTCACTGACAGCCCTAAGCTGTCACAAACCATCTGCTATAATTCACTGACAGCCCTAAGCTGTCACAAGCCATCTGCTATAATTCACTGACAGCCCTAAGCTGTCACAAACCATCTGCTATAATTCACTGACAGCCCGATGCTGTCACAAGCCATCTGCTATAATTCACTGACAGCCCTAAGCTGTCACAAGCCATCTGCTATAATTCACTGACAGCCCTAAGCTGCAACAAGCCATCTGCTATAATTCACTGACAGTTAGTTTTCAGCTCCGTTCCTGAACAGCGCCTTGGTTCCCAGAACAATCCAATGGTAAAACCTTTCGGAAGAACATTGGCATAAGAATACCGAATTTTTCTGGAACCATGTGGTGAGTTTATCAAGAAATGAAAGAGAAAATAACATCATGAACAAAGTAAGGAAGCAAGAGTAACAACCCCACTACGCCAAATGACGTTAATGGGGTTGCTGTTATGGATCCAGCGACCTCCGATCTGATGCCCCTCGGCCCTATGCCATGTAGTAGTATCTGCAGGTATTTCGAAGTTATGCTGTGGTGAATACGGTGTTATAGTGCCCATATTTTTTTCAATTATCATCGATGCACTGGGTGAACACAAAAAAAACTCCTTGATTTCCAACAGATATGTAATGCATCTTTATATGGAATATTCTTACATATAGTGGCTTAAGTTGCATCAATATGTAAAGTGTCATGTGATCTTCTTCTTCTTTTCTCTTTCACTGATACCTAAAAGGTGTCGTGGTTTATATCATTTGTCGTTCTTGTGCTGCTCGAATTGTCTGAATTAGTGATTTTCCTTTCTTGTTACATGTCTCTGCCACTGCATCTATCCATCTTCTTCTGGGTCTTCCTCTTGGTCTTTTTCCATGCATTCTCGAGAAGAACGCCCTTGATGGTGATTGGTAGGGATTCATTCTGACCAGGTGGCCAAACCATTTAAATTGTTGTTGTTCTATATATTCTTGGCAGGGTTTAGTTCCTACCATTTTTCTTATGGTTTCATTTGGTATTCTATCTCTTCTTGTGTTGTTTGTTACTTTTCTCAAGCACCGCATCTCACATTGATCTTTCTTAAATGTGATTTAGAAATGGTCCATGTTTGATCCTGTGATATCGGTTATAATTAGTATCTCTCTCTCTCTCTCTCTCTCTCTCTCTCTCTCTCTCTCTCTCTCTCTCTCTCACTCACTCACTCACTCACACACACACATACACACTCACTTACTCAAAAACACACACGTGCGCTCCACCCGTTTCTTCCGACAACATCGATGCGATAATCTAGCTCTGGCCAGACCCTTTGCAGAATATCCGGCGTGACCGAGTTTTACAGCTTCAGTGATGCCTTCCTGCAGGTCATCCAGATTTGTGGGGAGTGGGGGGTACATACATTCTGTCCTTCACGTGTCCCCAAAATAAATGTCACAGTTATGTCCGGTGATCTCTGTGACCACTTGGAGAACACCCGGTCATTGTGCCCAACGCTGCCGATCTGTTTGGCTGATGCCCCATATCTTGCTGAAAATGGTAGACCTTAGCAGCTAGTCCTGAAATCAACTGGTTGGCTTGTTTGCTTGCATTCGCCAGATCACTAAAGGAGTACACCTCTTCGTCATTCGTCCTTAAAAGTACATTAAGTGGGCGTGTCTGTGTTGTGGTTTGCAGTATATGGCCCTTTTCGTCTTGTCAGACGGTCTAGTGGAGGTATTGTGTATTTTTTTTTTTTGAGGATTTGTTTTTGTTGAACAGCTTCTCGCGTGGCCAATTCTACCAATGTTTGACAAACACACACGGTCACAGAATGAACAAGTCGGGTCCACTGGGTTTTCCATGAGTCTTTTCTCTTCTAAGGTTGCCTTAGCACAGTATCAAATGATGCTATACCGTTCCATATACATGCTCACCATGATGTGCGATCACTTGCCAAATGTTCCCAGTCATATTCACATATGGAGAAGTCATTCAAAGATGATTTACAGATATCTCTATACATTACTCTCGCATGATTTGCAGCATTTTTTATAACTGTGATATTTGCGCCGCCTTTCGACCCAACACATCCGACTTCAGCACAGCGGTTGGCTAGCATTTCCAGTTAACTGTTTCCAGTATCATGTAGTTTTGTGTGTGTGTGTGCGCGCGCGCGCGCACTCATTCTGTACTTTATGTACCAGGTAAACAAAAAAGAATAGATCTGCTATGGCTATGACAAAGTGGAGAACAAGGATCGAATGAGAAAATGGCTGAGAAACAAAGAAATAACTCTAACGTGACAACGTCATTGAAATGCAAAAAAAAAGGGGGGGGGATAAATTATCTGTAATGAGATTGTGTTAAGAAAACAACGAGTAATTGAAGATGTGAAATGTCTTAAAGAGAAAATAAGAATATCGATGAAAGTGTCGGTGTTGTAAAACTTTAAAACAAAATCCTCAACTGTAAGGAAAGTGGTCCCGACCAGATACGCTAAAGAATAACGCACTAGACCGTAAGGTGCATAACATAGTGCTTCACGACTCACTGCGAACAGAGAATAAGCATTTCACATGATGACAATACTAAACATATCACATGATGACAATACTAAACATATCACATGATAACAATACTAAACATATCACATGATGGTGGACACCAAACAAATCACGCGACGATGTTACCAAACATTATACGACGATGATACTAAACATTTAACAATGGTATCATAAAATAAATATAGATATCACACTAGTAAAATATACTAACATCAAAACAAATAACACCAGGGCTAAAACTAAGAATAGCAAAATGTTACATCTTCTCAATATACCTGTATGGTGCAGAAACATGGACATTAGACCAGAAAACAGAACAGAAAATTGAAACCTTTGAAATGTGGATTTATAGAAGAATAGGTAGAATTGGATGGAAAGAAAAGAGAACAAACGATGAAGTTTTAAAACAACTAAAAACGAAAAAAGAGCTACTGAACACAATTAGAGCAAGACAAATGAAATTTTTTGGTCATGTTAAAAGACACAACATTCTAATAAAAGTAATATTAGAAGAGAAACACAAAGTAAAAGAGGAAGAGGCAGACCAAGACTAACATGGACGAGTAACATCAAAAGATGGACAAGTCAGCCTATGACAATCTGCACCATCAAAGCAAGAGACAGAGTGGAATGGCGCTCCATGGTAGCCAACCTTCGATGCGGAGACGGCACTCAATAATGAGGATAATAATCACACTACGACGATTCTAATACAACACGATGATGATGACGACACTATAGCTCGTTTTAAATCACTTGCCCAACTTCAAAACGCTATTGTTCAGTAACCGTTTGTTAAAAACTGTTGAAATTTTCCAAATGTTATTAGAATGCAAAAGACCCTTTAAATGTATATTTAACAAATATCTTGCAGCTGCAGTTTTCTTAAAGCGGCGATATTTCTTTGATGTTTGTCAAAATTGTAAATTGTGAACCCCTAAATAATAGAAATTACCGTAGTTGCTGGTCTATGATTAATTTTCACTAGGTAAAGGCGTGGCCGTAATGGGGAAATACCAGGAGAATTATTGTCTTCTCAGTTCGAGGACGGACGATAATATCAAGGTATACCTGTATGTCCAATTTTCATAGTTGTGTGGTCCTGAAAAGGACCGTTTGTTGAACTAATTTAAGGTAATATAGGGGCCAACATTGTGGGGGCTATATACTTTCATTCTGAATCAGACGAGTCTAAAAGATTAATAACTGTTTGCGGTTGAACATTCCACAAACCATCATTTTTCCAATATTCCTCTTCCTGTTTTAAGACGTGGTCTTCACATTCAGCCCAATAATACTTGTCTATATTTAATAAAGCGAGATTAGCAAGAGTCTTTACATCGCATATTTTCAATGTTGTATTTTCATCTGCCACTTGTCCTTTTAATTTTGCCCAGATTAGTTCTATTGGATTTAAATGAGCATGGTAAGGTGGCAGCCTCAAACTTATATGACCGTGCTCTTGGATAATCTTATCTATTTGAAAAATCTTTGTCCTTTGTTTTTGCTTTACTAGAGATAGTAATTCAGGTTTTAAGTACATGTTATTAAATTGTATGTGCTCCTTTGTGAGCCATATCTTAATAGCATCTTTTGTACTGGATGACGTCGGGACTTTATCTTCAAGTGCAACAATGTTGTGGTACGCTGCATTGTCCATTATTAGGCAAGATGGTCGATCTAGTGATGGGAGAACAGAATTTTCAATCCAATGTCTAAATATGTGACCATTCATCTCAGAGTGATAATCCCGATTGTCTATGGATTTTGAAAGAAAAATGAGCTCTGCATTCTGTATTAGTCCATGTTGTCGACTACCTGCATGAGCAATTATCAAGCGCTGTCCTTTGCTGCTAGGTATTAATCTCTTAATCTTTCCATCTGATGACTGCCATTCCCTTTGGTTAGTGTGGTGAGCATTGATCCATGTTTCATCCAAGTACACAATATATTAACCTTGCTTGCGCACCTCTTTTACTTCACGTAAGTACTTGCTTCTCATGACTACTATATGTGGCTTCTCACAGATGATGTTTCGTCCATTGGAATACTTTCTGAATGTAAAGCCTGCAGCTCTCACATTCCTCCATAATGTAGACTTTGATATTTCAATACTGTTGTTCTTTTTCAGCGAAACTTTTAATTTTCTTATTGTAACAGTTTCATTCATACCCAACATTTTGCGAATTTCACGTCTACACCTCTGAATGAACGGAAATGGAACACACAATTTCTCACGTGTCTAATTGTGTCAAAAAAACCACGGCGAAAGCGTGCAAACACGTCAATTTTACCGTGCATGGATTTTTACTCGCTATTTTTAACTTAAAATACTGTAAACATTAAGTTTTGACTACATCAATGGGTCGTTATAATAAATTTATATAAATCAAATAAGCAACAATAATAACCAAATGTTTTTTTTTATGAAATTAATTCCCTGTTGGGTTCTAATCATTATAACTTTACATGCAAATTTTGAACAACTTACAACAAGCGGTTAAAAAGCTATCGATTTTAAAAGTTGGGCACGAGTTATGAAACAAGCTATAATAACTAGACCATGTACGTTTCCCCGACCCCTCCCCTCCCCCCACTTATAATACAGAGAATTCACTTCTCCGTGAACTCTACAATTTTTAACTACCAGGCCACGTGTGATCGACATTATCGATCCTAGCATGTGTTACTTCCAAGCTTCAGTTGTGACCTTTCAGACACAGATAGTTAAAAAGTTTAGAAAAAAAAAGATTCGAAACAAAGCCCTGACTCAAAAAAATCCATTCACACGCTGGAACGTAACCTTGACACAGAAAACGCTAGGCTTCAAAACTAAAGCAATACAAACATAAAAAAAAAGAAAGATAACAAACAGGTGATGAAAATATCGTTGCTCGCTCAAGGGCAAAATTAAGCATAAACAACAGGGAATCTTTTTACACACGGGTGAATGACCTGCCGAGAATCCTGACTTATTGTTATTGTTATGGAAAGCCCCAGTATCACTGCAAACGAATGACGTTCGGACAACCCGTGTTCGATTCCCGCTGGGAGCAATGTGAATTGTACTCGTGGTTGGAAAAAAAAAATACCCCACGGTCGACCCAGCCGTTGGCAGAAATGGGTACCAGAGTACTACCCTGGGAAGGTGAGGAATGTTGCCTCGCATCGTGAGTTTCGATGCTTGAAGCGACACTATCCAGAAATCTCCGAACATTTCTGGATAGGCGGCCGGGAACAAATGGGTGGAAACTCGCGTGCTAAGACGCCGGTTCAAGTCTCTCAAGACCTTTATGAATTAAAATCCATAATTGCTCAACCGCCCGTGCCAGTGGAATCATCCGAATTACTAACTCATCTCCCAAACAAAGAAAGGTAGCTATAGACCCCATCATAGCAGTCTCAGCACACGCCAAAAGACATAAGGCGAAACCGCACAGAAAGTGAACACAGCCAACTGTTCCTTGTCATACGATATCATCATTCATCGTAAACAATCGGAATATCGAAACACGATTAAAACGGATGAAACACACAGTCACAGTGTGCATAGAGTGCTTAACTCAGTAGCTCCTGCAACAAGCCGGACTTGGAATATGAGGAAACTGCAATAAGGAACACTTTTCATACATAGCCTTCAATGGTTCCTGCAGCTTATCCATCATAATGACCGGAAGTTCACGTCCTCCTGAAAATGATGATCGTCATATTTTATAAAATGTATAGCGCTAGATGATGTTAGGACTTCGTTTTTGACGCCAAATCCGAACACATGAAATACAGTTAGTCGTCTGATTATCCCCGTCGCACATCAAACAACAGACCGTAGGATCTTCCTGCAATGTCAACATTAGCGTACTAGGGATAAACGATGAGCCATTATGATGAATTTGCACATACAACAATGACTGCGACCATATATTCCCGCCTACTCTAGTGAATGCAACCTACAACGAACGAAACACGGTGCAAAATCCCTAAAGTGAAAATCGAGATTTACTTAGCAGAGTCCACATTAATGAGTTGTAACATGTAAATAATCTGTGTCAAACAATTCCAACGTCAAACGACCTTGGAACAGCACTCAATGTGTTGACGTAGACTGTATATCAACCCTAGACGGTGGAAGGTCGCATTCACAACACTTGACTTATCAAAACGGAATATTGCCGTGTGTACGACACCGCATCATCGGCGCAGATTTGTTAAGTATAACATCAGATTGACTTTAACGCAGAAAAGTGCATTGGAGAGCCGAAATTAATCAGTCCCCAAATGCATTTTCTGCAGAGGTCGTGAGAACATGAAGTTCGTTCCACCATCTTGGAAACGGAAGTCCTGACTTATTGGCAAACTCTAGGGGTAACGGCATTCAAATGCGAGGCGTGTGTGTAAAGATGGCGAAAAGGATTTTTTTTTAAAACTATGTACATTAAAAGGGATAGATATAACTGGATTTTCCAGATGAAAAAGTTAAACCAAATTGCAATGCATAAATAAAAGCATACACGAAACTTGCGACATCTTACCCAAAAAGGAAAAGAACAAAAATACAAAAATGGATGACTGATACCATCCTGGAAAAAATGGAAGAAAGGAGACATGCGAAGAACAATACCCAATACAGCATAATAGATTATGAAATACGCAAAATGTTTAAAAAGACAAAAGAAGACTGGCTCAACCAAAGATGTCTAGAAATCGAAACTGTAGAAAATAAACTAGATTAAAGAGGGACGCAAACAGAAAAAAAAAAAGAGAATAACTAGTAAAAATTTAAAAAGTCACACAAAGCGGATGTATTGCAAACAAAAAAGGAAAAATGCTAACAGACAATAAAGGTATGATCAATGATGACAGAAATATATAACATAATTATTTTATGATGAAATGGAAAAGAAACCAACTATAAAATGTACGTCTGGCTATACAATCTTAAAATCTGACGTAGAAAAAAAAACAAACAATAAAAAAGGGAAAAGCTGCAGGATCTGACAACATACTAAAGATAGAGATGCTAGAGGAACTAGAAGATTTTGGCATTGAAGTGATCATAGACATATGCAAAGATATATACAAGCATACAAGATTCATACTGTATGAACTAAAAGCATCAACTTTCATCGCATTGCCTAAAAAGAACGGTGCAGTTGAAATCAGTGATTTTAAAACAATAAGCATAATAAGCCATGTTACAAAATCTTGTAAAAAGTTATACATGGGAGGATTCAGATTAAAATCAATATGGAATTAGAACAATTTGGATTTAGGAAAAACAGTGAGACAAAGAAGCCATATTCTGCATGAGGACATTAATCGAAGAAAAGTACACAGAAGTAAACAAACCAATATATGCTCCCTTCATAGACTACATCAAAGCTTTTGATAGAACACACCATAAATAACTTATAAACTGCCTAAAAGATATACATCTAGATGACACAGACATACGACTAATATGTAGTTTATACTGGGAGCAAACAACAGAAATAAAATATAACAATGAGAACTCTACACCCATAGATTTAAACAGAGGAGTAAGGCAGGGATGCATCCAATCACCAAGCTTGTTCAATATATACACTGAGCAAATCTTTAAAAACATCACAGAGATGCCGGGCCTAAACATTAATGGAAAGATAATCAATAACCTAAGATATGCTGATGATACTGTATTACTAGCAGAAAATCCTGAAGATAGACAACAATTACTTACTGAAATAAACATGGCAAGTAAAAATATGGATTAGATGTGAATATAAAAAAAGACCAAAACTTTTATCACAAACAAAGAAAATACTCAAAACCTACAAGTGGATATCAAGGTTCAAGGAAAAGAATTGGAGACAGTTCCGAGCTACATCTACCATGGACTTACTATAACCAGTAATGGAAAATGCAAAACTGAAGTAAACAAAAGAATAAGAATGGCAAAAAGTAATTTTAATACCATGAAAAATATACTAATATCAAAACGAAGAACACCAGGGCTAAAACTAAGAATAGCAAACTGTTATATCTTCTCAACATTCATGTATGGTGTAGAAACATACATGGACATTAGACAAGAAAACAGAAAATTGAAATCTTTGAAGTGTTGATTTACAGAAGAATATGAAGAATTGGAAGGAAAGAAAGGAAAACAAATGAAGTCTAAAAAGAACTAAAAATGACGAATACGGCACTCACTGAGGAGGGTTGTAGATAAAGACCATAAAGAGAGCAATATGGTTGGAAGTGTGTTTACCATATTTGTGATAGGAAACTAAATAGAGCTGATATGGTTGGAAGTGTGTTTACCATATTTGTGATAGGAAACTAAATAGAGCTGGTCTGTGTTTTAACATATATTTTAGCGTCAGAAATATGAATGGGCGGTGTCATTACCATATGTGAAGTGAACTAAACAAGAGTTGGTTTGGGATAGGATAAGAAATGATTAGGCATGTGTTTACCATACGCGGTAGGAAATGATATATCTCTCTTCTCTCTCTTCTACCTTTTTAGCTCCCAGTGGAGCATAGGTCTTCAACAAACACTTTCCAAGTCGTTTTATTTTTTGCTATTCTTTTAAGATCATTCCATGTCTTCCCATCATCTTCATCTCTGCTTCTATCTGTCTTCTGCGAGAATTCCTTGGTCTTCCTCTTTGTCTTTTCCCCTGGGGATTCCAAAAAAGGGCCTGTTGTGTAATACTCTCAGTTGGCTTCTGCAGTGTGTGTCCTATCCAGTGCCATCGTCTTCGCTGTATCTCTTTATCCACTGGTATTTGACTGGTACATTTCCATAATTCTATGTTAGTGGAAATGATATATGAGTGGACATAAATCTTGATTTCCCAGAAATACAATACGTTGTACGTGGCAAAAATGGGACAAAAGTGTAGACATTGATGGTATGAATAATCAATTCAAGAGGTGACAGACAAGCAAAGGGACACTCGTAAGGACCTCCTGCTGACGGCTCACTGGATTGATCCACCCAGCTCTCTTCGTGATATGCTTGCCGAGTCCAGGAAAGTGACCGCAGTGAGAAAATGTACAACTTACAGAGTTGTGTGGCGTTTATTAAAACATTATCAAGTGCCGTGTATTGTGGTAACGACGGCAGACACTTCCACAAACATGTCTTTTGAAGGAAAAAAAAAACGCCTTGCGGTCATCATCATCATCGAGTGCCGTCTCCGCATCGAAGGTTGGCTACCATGGAGCGCCATTCCGCTCTGTCTCTTGCTTTGATGGTGCAGGTTGTCACAGGCTGTCTTGTCAATCTTTTGATGTTACTCGTCCATGTTAGTCTTGGTCTGCCTCTGCCTTTATTACCCTGTATTTTCCCTTCCAATATTGCTTTTAGTAGGCTGTTGTGTCTTTTAACATGACCCATAAATTTCATTTGTCTTGTTCTAATTGTATTCAGTAGTTCTCTTTTAATTTTTAGTTGTTTTAAAACTTCATAATTAGTTCTCTTTTCTTTCCATCCAATTCTACCTATTCTATAAATCCACATTTCAAAGGCTTCAGTTTAAGTCTTTTTCTTACTATTTAATTTAAATTGAAGCCTTGCGGTACATAGGAAACATGGTGATAGTGCCCACTTTATTTATACACCTTCGGCACATTATTTTTGAGATAATATGGTCAGTATTACACCACTGCCGCTTTTCTTCCACATCAAAAACTCGGTACCCATTTAGGACTGGGTAAACCTAGGAGGCGTCTCTCAGGGCGGGGCCCGACTCTTGTCCATAGTAGTCCGGTTCACTAACCACTGGGATATCACAGCTAATTTGTGTATTGTAAGCATACCATTATTTCATTTAGCAGTGACATTTCAAGCGTTTAAAAAGAGAACTGGGTGGATGGATTGGCGGACGTTAGAAACACTAGGAAATATAACAGCAACAGAGGAAAAGACCGCAAATTATATTTCCACTCGACGCTGAAAGGCAAATGAGAAAGGAAAGAATGAGATGAGAACTCGGCAAGTAAAAACATGTGTTTTAACACTTCTTAAACACGTCTTTCTGTGTTTGCCACAGGGAACTGAACTACTAGACACGACAGGTTTGAAATGAAAAAAAGGGGGGGGGGGGAAGGAGAGAGAGAGATCTGTCACGCTCTGTATGGAATACATAGAGTTTGGGGGTTAATAATGTTTTTGTTTTTGTTCACAATCGGAGTAGTTTGAGTATTTAGGTCAAGGATATGTCAGTAGTTTTCCTTAAGCAGAAAATTCGGTCACCGTTTTGAAGGTTGGTCTTACTGTAAACATGTCACACGATTCTCCCGAAACAAGAAACAACCGTTTTATCAACACACATACATAATTAGTGAGCATAGGGGTTCAGCGGTTGTTGTGAGGGCCCACAAATGACGTAACCTGTGAACACAGACAGTTTGATCGAAGTCTTGTTTTCAGCCAGCACTTAGACCAAGTGTTAGTGAAGAGCCCCGGTCACGCCAAGTGGCGTATAGGGAATATGGTGTTAGTGACCCCATAAATTTTACAGACCTTCAGTACATGATTTTTGGGGTAATGTGGTAGGTATTACGCCCGTGCCGCTTTACTTTCCCAGAAAAATCCAGTACCCATTTAAGGTTGGGTGAACCCGGAAGTCAGTGGTTGGGATCGAACCCTACCTACCTATAGTCTTTTGTAGTCCAGTTCACTAACCACTGAGCTATCGCGGCTCCCTAGCACTGAGGGTAATGGTGGTTGACGACTGTGAACAGCGTAATCTTGTCCTACTACATCAAGGACTGGTATTTTCTGCTAGAGAATATGCTCTGATGACTCTAAAATCAGTCACATGCAGACTGAAAGACTGGAACGAAAACAAAATGAGGCCATGCGCATCATACTTGGATGCACGAAAGCCACAAACATGCAGGGCGATGCGGTATCTCCTTGATTTTACAACCATCGTAAACAAAACAATAATGTCCCGAGTAGGTGTCTATCTCCGAGACAGGGTTGATGTACAGCATCCACCGCACAGTGAGATTGGCAGGAGAAAGGGCAGCAGGCTCACAGGAAGAAAATCATGGATGGCGCGGACTGAGGACATTATTCAATAGTTTTATCTACGCTTGGGGACATTGAACCCAGGGGAGAAGAGTGGATACGGGGACCAGGGAGTGCTCTACACCCTTTTCGGTTTGCATCTCACTGAACAGAGAATGCAGACAATAAAACCTGCATCTCACTGAACAGAGAATGCAGACAATAAATCCTGCATCTCACTGAACAGAGAATGGCGACAATAAATCCTGCATCTCACTGAACAGAGAATGCAGACAATAAGTGCTGCATCTCACTGAACAGAGAATGCAGACAATAAATCCTGCATCTCACTGAACAGAGAATGTAGACAATAAGTGCTGCATCTCACTGAACAGAGAATGCAGACAAAAAAAACCTGCATCCCACTGAACAGAGAATGCAGACAATAAATCCCGCATCTCATGTGAACAGAGAATGCAGACAATAAATCCTGCATCTCACTGAACAGAGAATGCAGACAATAAAACCTGCATCTCACTGAACAGAGAATGCAGACAATAAATCCCGCATCTCATGTGAACAGAGAATGCAGACAATAAAACCTGCATCTCACTGAACAGAGAATGCAGACAATAAAACCTGCATCTCACTGAGCAGAGAATGCAGACAATAAATCCTGCATCTCACTGAACAGAGAATGCAGACAATAAATCCTGCATCTCACTGAACAGAGAATGCAGACAATAAATCCTGCATCTCACTGAACAGAGAATGCAGACAATAAAACCTGCATCTCACTGAACAGAGAATGCAGACAATAAATCCTGCATCTCACTGAACAGAGAATGCAGACATAAAACCATGTGGGTGCGGAGGCGTTGATTTACGAGAATTTACCTGAAAGTGATTCTGTCATATACACAGATGGATCCATTGATCGACACAGTCGGAGCTCATGGCTTTCACAGCTCAGGCCAAAAGTCGAACAGGTCAAGGAGCAGAGCGGTGCTTTCGCTATAACTACAAACAGTTTAACCACGGAGACCATGGCAGTAACTAAAGCCTGGTTATATAAAACACAACCTTTACTAACGAAGGTTTTCTGGGTGACTCGATGAGCTTGCTCAATCAGAAGGAGGCTGGGCTCGAAGGCAATAAAGAAGTCAAAACTGACTAGGATATGTTAGCAGCAATACTAAAAAAAAAGAAGAAAAAAGTGGTATGGTGACAGCTTTACGTGGTAATGGACGAAACAAAAGTCGACGTTTCGGCCAAGTAGGCCTTCATCTTGACGAACAACAAACACACAAAAATAGATATAAGGATATATTAACAAATCTAACTACATGGCGATAATATGCTATAGATACTCAAGAGAGGAAAATAAAAAAAAGAGGTCACTTCCCTGTGTTCCTGAGCGTGGTCAGTCTTCAAATGAACTAAACTGATACGGCAGGATGACCAACTATAAATCTAACTGACCAGGCTGTCAAGTGAGAAGACGGAAAGGAAGGGTTCTAAAAATATGGGAGGTGGGTACAGGATATGTAAAAACTGTGCAAATCTAACTCTGTGTGTGCACCCGAGGGTGTCTTACATTTTCGTGGCTGGGGCACTCGAGCGTAAAAGGGAACGAACGATCTGACAAACTTTCGGGAGAAGCTGTCGTGGAAAGCTGACTTGCAATAGGAGACAAATAATAATAAATAAATATTATTAAATAGGGAAACTTCCGAGACGATAATAGGGAATAATAGAAGGAAATGGTATGTGTTAGCACTCGGAAAAATGACAAATAAACAACAACAGAAAAAAAAAACAAAGAACAATATATGATCCGAAGCAGGATCGAACCCGTACTCCATGGCACTGCGCCTTGCCACGAGAAGCCTAACGCTTGGTACACTGCCACTCAGCTAATTAAATGACTTGCAATAGACCGGCTGATGTTGTGAATGCTCTCAGTGAGGCGAGGGAAGCTAATTATTCAAAGAATGAGCTTAAATCTAGAGCCATGAGACTACAAAGACATCAGGCCAAAATGGAAAAAAGCCGAGAAGCGCTACACGTGAAGACACAAAGGAATACAAAATCAACACACAACTGAAATTGTCAGTGTCCACACACATTTGTTATGAGATCTTAGCACTTATGGGCGTGCCCAATGTGTAATAAGAATGATCATTGGACTATAACTAAACTGAACTAGAAGTCATGGATCGGGATGCATACACATCTTACTGGGTATGTGTATAGAGATTGGATATTCTAGAGGTAAGACGACTGCTCCTGAACAGAGGGGTTCCAAGTTCAACTCTCGTCACAGGCGGTGGGAATTTTTCTTTTCGAATTCATTTACTTTTGGCCTTAACATCCCGTGCCTGGTTGTGAGATCTGATGTCTATCCATTCGAATAACGACGAAAAATACAAGATGACCAGCCGACGTTAAAGAAGATTTGGCAGTTAAAAGATTTGACAGTTAAAAGAGTTGACAGTTAAAAGAAGATTGGACAGTTAAAAGAAGATTTGACAGTTAAAAGATTTGACAGTTAAAAGAAGATTTGACAGTTAAACGAAGATTCGACAGTTAAAAAGAAGATTCGACAGTTAAAAGAAGATTTGACAGTTAAAAGAAGATTCGACAGTTAAAAGAAGATTCGACAGTTAAAAGAAGATTCGACAGTTAAAAGAAGATTCGACAGTTAAAAGAAGATTCGACAGTTAAAAAGAAGATTCGACAGTTAAAAAGAAGATTCGACAGTTAAAAGAAGATTCGACAGTTAAAAGAAGATTCGACAGTTAAAAGATGAAAAGACTAGGCTGGAAATTTCTGCTCTCCTGGCAAAATTTAAATTAGAAATCCACTCCTGCGAAGACGGATGCGTCGGGCCGAAAGACGCAGATATCGCGACTTGCCGTAAACTAGCGACACAACGCATCAACGCCAACGGAAGAAGACTAAGACGAACAAGAACAATAGGTCACACCGAAAGTCACAAGGGGCTAGAAAGAACAATAAAGAAAGCCACGTTTCTAGGAGGCAGCCGCGATAGATCAGTGAACTGGACTACAAAGGACAAGAGGTAGGGTTCCATCCCAACCGACGGCTTCCGGTTCACCCAGCCTTTAATGGGTACCGGATTTTTTTTCTGGTAAAGTAAAGCGGCACGGGCGTAATACCGACCACATTACCCAAAAATCATGCAGTGAAGGTCTGTAAAATTTATGGTCACTAACACCATATTCCATATACGCCACTTGGCGTGACTCCCCGTCTCTTTACTTTTTTTTACTTACCCCCCCCCCCCCCCCCCCCGTACTTTACTTTTTTTTACTAACGGTTCTAGGAAGACGAAACAGAGGTAGATCAAGTAGAGTGTGGTTTCAAATATCAGAAAGGCACTGAACCTGCCAAAAGAGTATGTGACATATATGACCAGAGAAAGGAGATAGAGCAAACGTATTGCAACAGACACACAACAAGATAATAGCGGTTAATGTTTGAGTTGACACAGCTTACAATCCACCCAGCAGATGAATATGGGTAGCAAAGATGTTTCTCTGGGAAAAGTAGGGTAGTCTTTTGATATACTGACAGAGAACTGTGGGAACTGAAATTCACAGTATGGACCAGACTTAGGAATGGCTTTCGAATGATACCACGTAACAGTATTTGACCTATACAGAAAGGAATATCGGTAATTAGTAAAAAGACGACCCATTTGCACTGCTATTTCTTTCACCTGTTTACTAGAAAATCTAAGATAATGGCAGGGACTTTTTTAAAATTTATTTTGACGAGTAGGTTAGGATAAGGTGCAAGATAAAATGAGCATACTTGATGAGAGATTATAACAGCTGAGATTGAAAATAAATTGAGATAAGACGAAAATTATGAGAATTTCATGCAATTGGCAATAACCAAATAACAACAGGAGAAATACCTCTACTAGACGTACAATTTTACATATATCTGGGCAGTAATATAGATAAAGAAGATACCAGAGAATACCAAAATAAGGATATCAAAAGCAAAAGGAGCATTC